>JAHREE010150462.1:0-11409 GCA_033628505.1 Tringa tobata
GGGAAATACTACATAAACTCCAAACATAGAAAGTGTTACAATACAAGGCCAGAGGATTCCAAACACAAAACCAGACAATCTTTCAAAGTTTCACTGCTTGAGGAAGTGTGTCTGAGTACACCGCTGGCCCTTGTGAGAGAGAGAAGCAGCAATCTATCTTCCAAAATGAGAACTTTACCATTGCAATCTGTTGCCTGATACGCTCTCTAGCGGCCTTCTCTTCTGCCTTTTCTCTGTTCCTTTCCTCTAACATACGTTTTGTCAACTCTTCCTCCTGTCGTCTTTTGTACTCCAACATTTCTTTACCAGTTTTCCTCCGTTCAATTTCTTTCTTAATTTCTTTCTGAATAAAGAACAGAGACATAAAAATTGGACCACAAAATTGTCTTGGACAAGAGTAAGACAAGATTGAAATACATTTATTTAAAAAGGAGTAAAGCATTTATACATAAAAGGGTATAAAAACATTGCAAGCAGTTTTATATTTTTGTGTTACCTGTTCTTCTTCTTTCCTTTTCTCTTCTCGTCTTTCTTCAAGCTTTTTTGTTATTCTAAATTGAAGAATAAGTGAAAAGTCTTTAAATTGCAGTATCTGTTATTAACATCTTTTAATTCCCACGAAGCATTTGCAAACCCAGAACAGAACACAGGATAATGCACATCAACTGCAGGACAGTGTTAATACCCAGTGTAACGGCAACGATTCGTTCATTCCCATGCGGATGGACCATCCATGAAGAGATGAGGTGGTGACTCATCACCTAGTTTCCAACTTTTAATGGAGTCCTAACATATTGCTTCTGGCCTTTTCCACTCCAGTAAATGAATCTTAGATGTTCTTAGTGTTGAACCAACGTATAAGACATAGAATAAGCAAATGCTATTTATGATCTGTGGTAAGAGAAACACTAAATCTCAATCTCTTCTTAGCTATTTAAGCCATCTGGTTTCTTCTGCACACCGCTTCCTAAAATGGAAAGCAAATAATATATAGCACTGACATAGATGCACATGCATCTGTCTCATCTATCCAGAAAGGTGCCTTAGAATAAGGATTGACTCAAAAAACCCACAGTAACTTACAACATGTTAAGTCTGAGGAAAGGGCAGGCATGACCAAACAACATGAGAAGTCAAATAATCAAAAAAATTGTGTTTGTATGGTAGCTGGTTTGCTTTTTTAAAAAAAATTGGTAACTACTGTAGAGCTTTGCCTCTTTCCTCCACTGAAAGAAATGCTGTATGCAAAAATGGCATAATTTAAGATTAATGCACATTTTGGAAAGGAACTTTGGTATTTATATTAAAATAGTGACTGCGTTTTCTTATCTGTGGTAAGTAAAAAAAATATACTTATTGTCCAATAACTTTGGAAGAAAACTGAAATTAAACATGAAGAAGTTGTAAAATGTACTTTAGCAGTAGAAATAATCCCATCTACTAAGTATGCGTTACGGGTTTTAATTAAGATATTATAAATAGTATCAGTCTTACAGATGCTAAAAAACAAGTTTATACATAAAATCTTGCATTTAAAAACAATCAATTTAATGAACGAACCATGTGTTGAACCAGATGTTTCTGGTCACAGTACTTTAAAATATTAGAACTAGCATTGCTCATTAGGCCTAATTACTGTTCCCTGATCCGTTGCAGAATAGGACGCCTCTGGTGTTTTCAATATGCCTAAACTACAAACAGTCATCAAATAGACAAGAAAAAGTAGTAAGATGTCACCTCTGTACAATATCTAGATTAACGCTTTATTACCCCAGTTTCAAGTGCTTTCAGTTCAATGTTTTAAGTCCTTCAATTTGTTTGCAGCAAACAAATTGTCTGTATTCAGGTTACTTCAAAGTAAGGAATTGTCTGTATTCAAGCTACTTCAAAGTAAGGAAAACTTTAGTTTCCCAGACTACCCTTTTCTTTCAGAGTACATGAAAAACAACATTAATTTAAAAGCTGGTTTCGTATCAACCCTAGTATGGTCAGAACTGTCAACAAAAATAAGACCACATAAATGTTTGCCGGAGGGTAACAGAAGCAGCACCAAATATCCTGTAATCAAGCCTGTTCAGAAAAAAACCAAACAACCAACCCCCAAAAAACCAACCAAGCCACCTCCTGAGAAACAAATACAACACATTAGGAAGTCTGCAAAAGAAGACTTACCTTTCTACTTTGAGTGTAAGATCATTCACAGGCTGAGCATCACTCACTTGCTCATCTGAAGAATTAGTTGCTTCCTGGCTTGCTTGACCTGAATTTGCTCCATCTTCAAGTGATTTACAAGAAAGTCATGCATAAGGGAGAAATAAAAGGTATATTTCTGATCATAAAAAATATTATGTTCATTGTTAGCCATAATTTGCAGCAACTGGGATATCTCATGGAGATATGAGGTTCTGCTATTTAGACACACCCTCCCCTCAATCTGGAGTCAGGTTACTAACTCAAAGAAACTTTAAATTTAATCCTATTTCAAGAAAGTGTAAACAATTTTGATTTTATTACGAACCATAGATTTCTCCCTCATTAAAACTAAGCAGAATGACAAGTTATTCTTCCCTCTAGGCTTGCAAGCAGCATTTTGGGATACCCAAGTTTTTCCTCAACAAATTTGCTCAATATATTGCTTTTTATGTACCATCACAAGAATTTAAGAAAAGGAAAACCTTTGAAAGCAAATTAGCTAGCATTTTTATAAAAATACTAACCACTACTAGCAGAAGGTCTTATTGTCTCAGACGTAACAGACTCAGGAGAGTCACAACACTCTACTGCTCTGGATTGTGTATTTTCTGGAGTACCATCAGATCGAGAGGAGGGACAGGGAGCAGATGGCTGACTTCCATTTTCCAAAGGCTGCCCTTTTACTGTGTGCATCTAAGAAATTGGGGGGAAAAAAAAGGAAAGAAAAAAAAGAGACTGCATTTTCCACAGGTTCACAGGTCAAGACTAAACTATTTTTGGAGAATCAGTCTTACTTAAAATATAAAACTAAAATTGTCACATATTGTTAGGTATGATATAATCACACATTTCATATTTTTTCCTAATTTTAGTCTTACTTGGAATGAAAGTGATAAAACTATCTACATTTATATTATGTTCCATAGCATAATTTTATAAATCCACATTACAAAACCACATATGAACTGAAAGAGTAATCAGTACGTCATTCCAGTTTAGAGTTCTTGCTACATTTCTTCAATACTGTAGGTGTTAGAGAGATGATCTAAAACGATCTCTGAAACAAACCAAAAAAAAAAAACCAACCCACAGCACTTCATCACTGTGCTTTCAGGCCTCTTCAATTTGTGTACTGAATTTAAGTTTAAAGGATATAAAACCAGTAATTCTTACTTCCCCAAGGCACATGCTAAGGGTCAGGAACATCTCCTGCTTTAAGCACACCCAGCTCAACCTGAGAGATCCAGCCTGGTAGCAAACGTTACCTGTTTAACTTTATGGATTCTGGAAACCAGCTCTTCGACAGAAACGCTGCCAGCAATAACTTCCAAAGGGATTCCATTGTCTCCTATAAAAAAACTGGATGGAACGCACACTACAGGATCTGCACAGCAACAGTTAAGGGCAACAAATGACAGAAGTTTATAAAGTGATTTTAAAAGGAAAAGCAGAAGTCCTTCCTCCAGAAGCTTCTAGCCCAATATTCTGTCTCCACCTGGTCACCAGTAGCCAGTGCCAAGGGAGGAAGAAAAAAGTTCCTAACAAAAAAAGCTATAAAACATTACATACAAGTGATTAGTATTTCTTCTTTACTTTGAAATGGTTTAAGCCAAAATAGTTTTCTCCAGCACACACATATCCGACAACTGATTATGCTCTGGCCTGAAAGATTTTTAGTGTGAGACAACATGTTATATAGACAATAATGAATTCTTTACAGCATCAAGAAAATCAAAGGTACTGAATTCCTTTTCTCAGCATCATTTCTCAGAATCCCTGAGCTATATGCAGCGACCTACCTAAGGGAGGCAGATGTCTACCCTACTTCATACCTGTGTGTCTGACAGAACCCAGCCCGCTACTCATTCTTCCTCCTCTAACTCTGAACTCCGGCTAATAATTTAAAGCATTGTTTGTTTGCTTTCTAATACTGATTAGTAATACCAATGGGTTATTTTGTTTCCATAAAGCTTTGGATAATTTTCTGTTTAGAGAACTACATAGGAATAACATTTAAAAAAAACCAACTTGTTCACCTTCTCTAAGGACTGACAGTAAGTTGAATACATAGATGGTATCTTTTAACTACACAGTTTATTGCTTATTTTTGTGCCGTAAGAAGTATTTTTAATAATCTTGCTTGTAAATATTTATCTTAAGAACAGTATTAACTTGTAAAGAGCAATTATCTGTGATCATAACGTAGCATCTAAACTGATCTCAAAGGATACAAATTTGAGAAAACTGCAGGCATGCTTCACTGTTTAAAAGAAAAGATTCATTTTAGGAGGAGCAATCACTTCGCAACAACTTCAGATTAAGTCTTTCGTCATAAAAATAACTGTCCTACTACCACACACAAAACTATTTAAATACTTGAGAGAACACTAAAAGCAAATTTGCATGGCATCTTCTCATTAACATTTTGCATAAGTGTTGACATGGTGACAATCCCTGGTTATCAGAGTTGACTACATAAGATTTAAGGGAACAGTGCTAAGAAGCAGTTCAGGAAAAAGACATCTAGTCTATTGAGAGCAAATCCTACGGTAAGTCTAATAAAATGTCTATAGAGCATTACAAAGTAATACCATTTTGGGAAATGCCAATGCACTTTCTGCACATGGACTAGAACACTTAAACATAACAAAAATAGTCGAGTAATTTACCCAAGAACTTCAATGCTTCTCTATTGTAAGCGTTACAATAGACACAAACGCATTTTCTCTGGGGCTTTACAGATTTTTATCTTTCTGAATTCAACAGAGTTTTTTAATTCATTACGTAACTTGGCAAATCAAGAACTGCCTCCAGAGTACTTGCATTTTGATTCCAGCTTTTTTACATAACTTTTGTGTCTCTTCCTGTTGAAAAAAAAAAGACAGCCTCAAGCATTCTTTTACTAATACTGAAATACAGTTGGAAATATGCAATGAATATTCTGCAGAACACAACAGTAAGTTTTGAAATTTGGAATTTTCTCAGGCTCTAGTGGCTTCAGGAATACTGAATTCACTTATGCTCTGGAACATTGCATTTAGACTACCTCCAAATCAGGGCAGGGACTTCAAAAGCTTCTTGCTCTCATCATCATCAATGAAATATCACACAAGAGACAGAATTAGAATAGGATCAAACCTTTTGGTGTCGATTTTAATAGCAACAAAACCATCTGAGGCAGCTTCAGTCACCTTCTCATCTTCCCAACTTGCAGCCATCTCAGCAGATTGTTCATCCTCACCTGGAAGATACAGCACACGTGTGAAGCTGAACCCACCACAAATTAGTGTCTCCGCTCTGATTTTAGCGTGGCTTCATCTGCTTGAAATCACCTTTGAAAGGCACTCTTGTGATTATTTTCAAGTCAGTTTATCATTTTTTTGGATAATCTGGAGACAATTCCCTCCAGCTGATTTGCCTTGCTAACATGCCAAAAACCTAATATACCAAAAATCCTCCCCAGCCAGCAAGCGTGTAGCTTTTGCAGTCATTCAGAGGCACAGGGAGCTGGTCCAAGGGAGCAGATGGGTCTGGACCACACAGATGAAACTGAGACAGAGGAACTGGAGGTGATGGCAGGGCCGAAGATTGGCTTGACTGCATCATCTCATTGCACAACTACCGACAGACCTCATTTTCACGTTACAGTGTGTATGCTTGTGCTTTAATATACTCTCATAATGCACAAGGAGATCCCACAGCACAGAAGGAACCATTGCTTCTCCCCGACATTAAGCTTGACCTGCTGACATGCCAAGTCTATCCACTGCTTACCCCTCATTATAAATTTAACTACATATTTGTGCACCAGCTGATAGGTAAAACTGTATTTTCCTTGTAAATACACAATTCAGCAGACGAGGTTTCACAGTTTGATGGTGTTAAAAAAATCCAAACAACAAAAAACCACAAACCAAGAAACATTTATTTGCAGGATTATTTGTAACTTCATTTTATATTCCAGTTCCTGACATGAACAGTAACAGCAGGAGGGGAGGAAAAGCAGTGAGGAGCACAGAGGAACAAGAACAACAGAAGAGGAGCTACTTAAGTAAGGGAAACTGAAAAGGAGCTCTGGGGCCCCAGATTCAGAAGTGTTATTTTAATCAGATGAAACACGTCAATCATACATTTATCTTCCAAAGCACCGGTTTAGTGAGGATGTGGGTTAACAAGTAGATGCCAATGAATAGTAACCATCTCTCAACAAGCAAATTGGCCTGAAACCACTTGTTTGTCTTCAATCTGTACTACTTCCTAGCAGTTTGGAATCAACTGCACTCTTGATGAAGAATTTGAGTCACAAGTATAGAAGTATAGTAGTCCATTATTCAATGACAACAACAAACCATTTGTTTGTTTCATCCCAGTTGCCATTTCATGAAGTATTTTTCACTTGTTAGAGATCAGGAGTTATATGTGGACTCCCCTGGAGGAGCAGGGGCCGTCTTAAGGCCACGACTGTCTGGCCACAATTCTTCTCAGAGACACGTATCAAAAATATACTGACTTTGGAAAAGTGTTTTCCAAACATACGTATTAATTTTTCTCTGAAAGTATTGGAGCAAGTAAAAAAGTATTCATCGCTATTACTGTTATTCTACACAAGCAAGTAAGTGTTTAGGATATTTTATGTAGGAATCTTTCCTCTTCCTTTAAGCGCAGTGTTTCCAACTGTGGTCAGTGGATGCAGCTGTTCTGCCAAGGGTGGTTCTGCCTCCTCCTCCCCCGTTTCCAAATGCTCAGAGAGCGGCAGCTGCTTCACCACACACTTTTTCAGAAGGACATGTGCTCATCCGATTAGGCTACTAAAAATATCTAAATACTTGCCTAACACTAACTTTTCCACACAAACAACTGCTGTAGAAAAAGAACGCTGAAAGACACAAACAGGTCAGAGACTGTTCACAGAACGGTCCCTGAGAGACGGGAGCCGTGAATGAAAATGCTGATAACTCACATTTTATAGAGCTCTATGTCATGAAGCACAGTTTAATATTGTGACTACCCACAGAATAATTGTCTATTCTCATACATCTTTTTTTTTTTTAATAATCCTTTCTCATTTGGGGGTTAAGATTCATTTATTAGAGTTTTGTAGTAGTAATTATATCCTGAAATGAAAACTGCCAGGTCACAGGAAAAGCATCAGAAAAATCAAGAAATCAGGCTGAACAGAACTTGATAGAATTCTGCTAAACACTGAGAGATGACAACTACTTTGGAGTTCTAGTTCCCAAGACTCTCAGATTTCTTATGTTTCTCAAACAAAAGCATCACTTTATTTCACTTAGTAGAAAGACTTGTACACAATTCACAGTCACACATGCTCATCTCTTAGATTTGGTGAAGTAAATTTAGATATCTACAAAGGGAAAACATATCCATCGTTTCTCAAGGGATTCAGATAATTGGAAGACACCCTTTTTCTGCAATGATTTATTTCCTGTACAAGGAACTTATTCAAAACCGTCACAAGTTACCAAAGGACTTTAATTCCCCTATTCCTCAGCACAAAGGAAAAGTGTTTTCCCTTCAGAAGAAGAAAGATAAGCCCAGCTGATTTCTTCACATCCAACATTTCAGAACTACCCAGGAAGAGTAAGGGCTGCCCATTCTGGAAATGACAGAAAGCTCTTCACCTCCTCCTCCTTTGCGTCATTTCACATATTTAACTTGAAAAGTGCTTTCATACAGCTTGGCTGCAAAATACTAACAACTTGTTGATTGCAAATCGGCGCTTTGTAAAAAAAAATTACCTAAAAATAAAGTTATGAACAAAGGAAGGAGTGTTTCTACAAATGTTACTAAAAGAAACACAAACATTTTAGCTTCAAGTTTTTTCTTTCCCTTCATTTTTTCACTTCTGAAAATCACTCCTTATAAGTGGTCTGGTACTTCCATGATGAGAACATGTCTAACTTCTTGAAAGAATAATGTTAAAAACCTCAATCAGAACAGAAGAGGTATTTGAGGGGGTTTAATATCAAATGAACAATTAACTTTAGATTAGTAACTCAAATAATGAGAGGATTTTTTTAACTCTGCAGGCTAGAAAATCATCTACAGAACAGCTACCAACAAGATACCAAAGACGTTCACAAGAACTGTTTCAGTATTAGGAATTTGGACTTCTTCCCTGTGCAGCAGCAGAAGCAGCTAGCAATTATTTGATGCCACGAAGTAACTCATCTGATCCACACACACAACTGCCTTGCTTTGTGTGTACAGAAGCCTCTGATGTAACATTTCACCTTAATATTTAAAATCAGTTCTGTAAGGCAGGTATGTGTCACCTCATGCTCCCTAGAGAGCATGGAGCAACCCCTTCCATTCCTTCCCCTGAATTCAGCAGGATCTTTAGTATGCTTACACAACTGCATCGCAGAATATGCCGTGAAGGTTTTAAAAACTGAGCTAAAAAATGTTATGATTATAGCTGCAAACAAAAACGTTAAAGAAAAAACCGGTTGAACAACATGTAATTGCAGTCACAAACACCACCTCAGTGTTAAGATAAATAGCCACATTCTTTCTTGCTTGACCAGAAAATATTCTAGAATCAGGAAGAAGAATAATCCAGTTCTTCATTTTCTAGCGCTTGTTTAGGGAAGTGCAGTGAAGAGGAAGAGAGGGACAGACAGATGGTAGCAGAAACCAGAGATGGACCTACTAGAATTCAGTAATTTTTGTCAAAGCTGCATCTAGTAGCTATCCTCCACAGTGGCCACCCTAAAATTACAGTTAATTTATGTTTTCCATTTCACTAGGTTTTTTTCCTTTATTTATTTTTGTCCCCATATACATTATTGGACAAAGTGCACAAAACAAAACAGAAACCCTGAACCTTTCTGAAAACACATTTTTCTGCTCAGAAAGCTGTTTTCAAATGCTTGTCTCCGGTGTCTATGGGCAAGCGCAAAGTGCGAAGACTCAAAGCCACCATCACCACCTACAGTGAGGTTTTAAACATGGATCTACCCAAACAACAAACCCAATCACTGCTAGCATAAAAACAGGCTATTCTTTCAGCACTTGGCATCTTTCAAACACACCTGCTTCCACACATGCTGAGAAAGTATGTTCTTGAGCTTCCCGATCCCCTTTCCTAGCAGGCATAACAGAACTGCTTCGCGATGCGATCTGCTCCACCACAGGTCAGCTGCCCTGATCCCACTGTCCCTAGGGTAGACCGGAACGCAGCAGAACTCTCCAACTCCTTCATTTTGGAGATATGGCCACCCAAAGTAACCCTCTCCCTTTTTCAGGACTCATAAGGAGAAACAAAACAGAATAAATCCTTACAGCGTACTACAACATCAAAACTAGGTGACGGTCTTGCAATCATAAATTTATCTCCACTATGTATATCTACATATTCCTACATCCATCAAGTCAACATTAACATCTATGAGAAAAAGCCACTTTTGTGTACAATTTCAGTTTCACAAAAAATATTGGAAATAAGTTACGACACACACTTCTCAACCCCTGATATATATGTATCAAGTTCAAAATAGTCATAGGTATTGAATTATTACTAAAAAAAAAATCTTTGTGGTGGCTTCCAAAGCCCCTCTATCACTTCCCCTCCTCAAGTGGACAGGGGAAAGAAAATATCACAAAAGTCTTGTGGGTCAAGATAAGGACAGGGAGATCGCTCACCAATTACCATCATGGGCAAGACAGACTCAATTTGGGGAAAATTAATTTACTTTATGTCCAATCAAAAATCAGAGTAGTATCACGAGAAATAAAACAAAATCTTAAAACACCTTCCCCCCAGCCCTCCTTTCTTCCCGAGTTTAACTTTATTCCCAATTTCTCTACCTCCTTCCCCTGAGTGGCACCAGCGGACAGGAGATGGGGGTGGTAGTCATTTCACCACATGTTGTCTTTGCCGCTCCTTCCTCCTCAGAGGGAAGACTCTTCACATTCTGCCCTTGCTCCAGCATGGGGTCCCTCCCATGGGAGACAGTCCTCCACAAACCTCTCCAATGTGAGGCCTTCCCACGGGCTGCAGTTCTTCACAAACTGCTCCAGCGTGGGTCCTTCCATGGGCTGCAGTCCTTCAGGAACAGACTGCTCCGGCATGGGTCTCCCACAGAGTCACAAGTCCTGTCAGCAGACCTGCTCCAGCCAGGCAGATCTGTCTTGAAGCTGCCTGGCATTGGCTCTATCAGACACAGGAGAAGCTTCTAGCAGCTTCTCATGGAAGCCGCCCCCCTAGCACCCCTGCTACCAAAGCCTTGCCACATAAACCCAACACAGAGCATTTGAAACATCAAAAAAATTCAGCAGAGAACTTTGAACCCTGAGTAGGGAGTTAGGGGGAAGATCAGCCTTCACACAAGTCACAGCGCATAACGTTTCACAAGTGAAGATGTCAATTGCTGCAAAACACCCATGTCAGGAAGTTTCTTCTTGTTTACTACCTGGCTTTCCATTTAATTTTATACAACACACTATGATCATCTCATTATCGACCATGAAAGCAGAGAGCTATCAGGCGGGCACTGTAGGTAAGTGCAGTAAAGTATGTTTATTAAAAAAAAATGTTAAAAATTCCAATGGTTAAAGGTTTTCACATCACAGCACCCACCTGCCATGGTCATTCATGGGCTTAAAAATGCTGCCCTAAAGCCTGCATACACTACCCCATCCCTTCCTCCAATACCAACACAGCATGTTGTGAGCTGAGAATACGTTGATTTCTAGCCATATGCTCAATATCCAGTAGAAAATGCTCTTCTTCAAGAATAAGGAGAGTTGTGTCAACAAAAGAACTTAACTGCACTTTTCTGATCACATCCCCTTTGGGAGTGAAATTCTCCTTGAAGCTAAGTGAATCCCATGGTTCAGTAATTCTTAAGGGAACAACACTCGTGACACGTTTAGCGTGCTTGTTTTTCCATGAGGCACCTGAAAAAGCTTCAGGCCACAAGCACTTAAGGCAAAAGTAAAAACAAAAGAAACAATGCACACACACGCATAAAACCACAAAAAGTTAAAGAGTCTATATACTGTCTATATATATGTCTATAGACTTCCAGACAGAAAGGCAATGCACGATGCAAGTTTCTATAGCTTTGTTCAATTACCATTCAGTCACAGAACAAACAGTATAGGGAACTCGGAAGAAAAAGGGCACTGTACACAAGCAGCTGAGAAAGTGAGAGCAGTAAGCCGGAACGCAGGCTTACACCAGGATATAAC
>JAHREE010150463.1:0-40213 GCA_033628505.1 Tringa tobata
GGGGAAAAAATAAAATATGAGAATCTGGGACTATTTCGTGTCAGTGTCTCTAGTGGAATCCTGTAAGCCAAAGGGGAAGAGGAAAGAAAAGAGATCGAGTGGAGCTCCGGGTCTGCTTTGTTGGAGGCAGAAAGGGAAAAATGTTATGAGGGAGTGTCTGAGATTGTGTTTCACTTACATTTCTCTTCTTTTGAGGTTGAAAGATAAACCAACATTTTGAAACACTTCAGTTTAAAAATGCCGAGCTCTTCTTTTCCTCTTCAACTGACTCCATTGAAAAAAAAAAAAAAAAAGTACTTTTAAAAAAATGTAGCAGCAGCAGCGATTCTGTAGTTGCGGAGCCAGAAGTAGTGGCGTGTGTGGGCAGAGAGGCCTTGCTGCTCTTCCATCAGCCGTTCCTGCCTTCTCTCTGTGGACTGTAAAATTAGAAAGGCTCCAATGTCCGTTTAGTCTGATTGTCTGAGTAATGTGGGCTGTCGAAATCCAGAGCAGCTCTTTGTGAATTACCCGCCCGTGCCTCTCGTGGCTTGCTCAGCCTGCGGGTTCTGGCCTCTGGTGTATAATTGAGGAAAGTAATTGTGTTTTAAGAAGACCTGAATCTATTACCCAGGTGTGTGCTTATCCCCTGGGCAGATGTCAGGGCGTGTGAACTTTCTTTAGCTGCCAGCAAGTGATCTGTGACCTTCTGATGGTCGTAGGCTACAGTTTGAAAACGGCAGCATCTTAAACTTTCAGGAGCGCTTCGTGCCAGACTCTGAGGCTCCTTGTCCCTTTCCTCCCCTGGGAATTGCCTAGGTGACCTGGCTTTTCCCCCAGAGCTGCCTCCCTGCCTGTCCCAGGTACTTTTATCTTTCTCGCTGACCAGGAAGATTAGTATTTGTTGTATCTTTCTTTAACTTGTTTTTTGTGCACAATGACAAGCCTGGCTGCGGAGAGCACAGGTCTGCGGTGAGGGAGGGAGGGAGAGAGAGCCAAGATCAACTGGAACTGGGTGTAATTGAAATCTGTCAACTTCACAGCGAAGGAGGATGTTCAGAGCTTTCTACTGCAGCTTGAGGTAGCTCTTTGGATAGCACTGAGTGGGGATTTGGATCTTCCAGGCCTAAATAGTCATGAGGAGAAAGTGGCAGAAAGTCTCCTGATTGCCCAAAAGCTGGGGAGTTATCTTGGCTGGAGTTTAAAGCTGAAATGGCAGCAGAACTCTGGATGGCTTTTCTTCAGAGGTAATACTTGCTGTTGAAGTTCTCCACCATCTGATGTAGTTGCTGGTTGTTGTTCTTCTCCTGAAGATGTCCTAGAGTGGCTTCTAAATGGTTGAAATACTCAAGAACTGGTGCCCCGGAATGCTCTGCTTGTTCTGAGTTTCATGCCCTTCCATTCGAGGTGGCTATTTCCTGGTGAGCGTGGCTGCAGTGGGGGGTGTCTGTGCCCTGGAGGGACAGTCCCTTGAGAAGGCTTTTTGGTGACAGAGCAATGGTTTAGAGCTCCTGCTGATGGGAGACCAGTGCAGAGAGCAGGTTGCACCATTCCCCAGGTACATCACCTGGGTGGGCACCTGTGCTCTGAATCTCTCCCTGGGGCAAGCCAGGTACACTGGGATGCTCTGGGCTGGGCTGAGACAGTGTGGGGTGGTTTGAGGCATGGGAGAGGCCTGGGCATCCAGGAGGAGAGAGAGGAATTTGGGAGAGAGACAGATCTGTCAGGGAGCAAACGCTCACTGCAGTGGTAAACAGCACAGAGTAGCTGCTTCTACCCTGCACGCCCTGGCTGGATCAACTTGAGGCAGTTTCTCTATGATCCCATGGGTGAAATTCACAGTTTCATTCCCCAAGTGTCCTGCCATCCCCCTGGGCCACTTGTATCTGCTGGGGTTTGCCAGATGTTCCCTGAATTGCTCTTAAAGTGCAGCTGTTTTTGCAGGTTCCTAGTTACTGCACAGTTGTTCTTACTGTGTTTATTTTAGTGGTTATAAACTGATTTTTAAAAAGGAGTTGGAACTTGAGCCGGAAAGTCTCCTTTTTCTTCTTTCCCTTCATGATTTGGTTGAGAAGCTGCACCATAGGAGGTAACAGCCGAGCCCTTCAATATTGTCCCCACTTTGAATTTTCTGCGATGTGGTTTCCCGGGGACTCGGGGGTGGTTCTCCTGTACCTTGATTTTAGTAGCTGACATATGTTTAGGGGGGGGCGTCTGCTCTTAATCTTGTAAAATTAGGAACTTGGCTAGGGAGTAAAAAGCTTGAAGGAGACTCTTTTCTCATAACATTTTGTTTAGCCTGAATGTTTGCAGTCAGAGCTATGTGTTTCTTCTCTTAAAGACACAGAGCAAAATGCTTCTTTAGGGCGCTATTTCCAATTGCTGTGAGGTTTGGAGTCGCATTTGGAGGTAGAAGGTGCCACCGTTGACCAAAACAGTTTCAACATGACTCTGTCATCCTGCACTGTACAGGGCAAAGTCCCTCACGGTGATTCTCACAGTGGTTTCAAGAACTCTGGGTTGAGGTGTAGGTGACATTTTAAAAAAGTAGTAAGTAGCTTTAGTAAAGAGACAAACTGAAGGAGAACCCATTGCGGTTAACTTGGTCTCTGCTCTCCTGGTAATAAATGTGTGTTGCCTTTCCACTCTGATCTCTGCTTCCTTCTGTTTGTTTCCTAACAGTTACTTTGGAAGTTGAACTGAAAATAGGTGTTGGAAGTGGTGAATAATCACTTCGCTGGGAATAATCTGTGGCTGGGAAGAGCCAAGGGGTCAGTCCTCCTGATCTCTTTTGTTAGAGACAGACTAGCTTTTTTTTTCCTTTTTTTTTTTTTCCCCCTCTCTGCCTGTACGCTTTGTTGAACACTGAACAGCCATTTCTATGCAAGAATTTTAAGCAGAGTCTTTCAAAGTACTTGAATGACCAACTCGGGGGAGCTAAGAAAGGGTTGCCAGGGTGATGCTGCTGAGAGCAGCTAAGGCATGGTGTGACAGCTTTCACGGGAGACAGCGGAGGAAGGCAGGATGGGGGTCTGATCTTCCCCACCTCCCTTTTGGGGTGCCAGAGTGGTGGTCCTTCTCCTGACACCTCAGGGGAGGCAGATGTGATCGAATTTGCAGGGACAAGAATCGCGCTGCTTGTTCTACTCGCCACAGTGCTCCTTCTAAAGGAAGACTTTGTGGCCCTGCAAAGACAAACTGAGAGCGTGATCTGGGAATCAAACACTGCTTTTCATTTCCTACACTCTCTGCAGTGCTCGTGCTTCCCCAAGGTTTTCACTGGGAAGGGAAAGATGGTGTCTTGTGGGGATGTAGCACAGGGAGGAGCGTAGGGCTTCAGGATACCCCTGCAGCATCACCGGGAATTTAGGGAAAATTCTGTTACATCACTTTAAGCAATCTGAGGGTAAAGCTGGCTTTCCAGGGACCTTATTGTCTGTTCCTTACTCCTCTTCGGAGCTCCCACTGTACCGGTTATTCCTCTCTTTGGGTGTATGTCTAGAGTCTGAGTGATAATTGTGGGGAAAAGCTGACATACATATCCAGAAATGAAGAAAATATTCTGTCTTATGCATCCAGGTCACCACCGTTGCACGTTTAATGGATTGCTTCTCCGGATGCATCCAGGTCACCACTGTTGCATGTTTAATGGATTGCTTTTCCGGATGCTACTCAACTTGCAGCTCTGAGTTTATTCTTGCACTCTTCCAGTGCCTGCTTAAAATGAGTTTGCATGAAAATGTGAGTGCTTTCAGGCAGTGGAGAATGAAAACTCGGATGCTCCAGTTAGGTGTTGGCAAACTGTCCTGCTGGAATTGTGTAGGAGGAGAATTGGTTTCTTGGTTGTGTGACCCCAATGGGGAGAAGAGCAGCTGGGCTTTAAGAAACTGCTTAAAATCATATAGGCCCCCAAATTCTCCAGAGACATCTCTCCTTTCCTCGAAGCTTCCTTTAACAAGCTGATTTCTCAGGCTGATTGCTTACAGATGAGATCATGCAGTGTGTTTTGCAGGGAAAGAATCTGAACTTAGGCTGGTGAGCCAGAAAGTTTTAACACACAAGTCACATGCCCAGTGTCCTCATGGCACATACAAAACACTAGAGACTGGAAAGCATCTGTCTTCGGGGCAGCTTTGTGCTCCAGCAAGAGCTTTCTGAATATAAAGAATGCCAAGGGTTGCTCTCAAGCACTGGGTCCTGTTGCTTGGACAGCAACAGGAGATAGCAAGGAAGTATTTCATCTTTCCTTAGCTCTGTTTCTCTCTTTAGTGTGTGTGGTGTTGGGATAAGCCCAAGCAAGGGAAGGCTCTCATCTGCCTTAATTCCACAGACGTTTTTCTGCTGGCTCCAGCGAAGGAATTTATGTAGAATTGATGATATTTTTGCTGTTAATGCATGAGAACATTCTGAGCAGGGAAGACTTGATGCTAATGTTCTGCTGCAGAGGAAAGATTCCAGTCTCTAGTCGCTCTCAAAAGGGATGCTGTTCTCCATGTCCTTTGATGGCAGATGGGTTAAGGTGTCCTTAACTGAAAGGCCTCTTCTTCCAAAATAATCACAGCTGTCATTTAAGAATGCTGAAAATTAAGCAAAGCTGTTCTAAGGTGACGTTGGGTGGTGTTCCCAGTGTAGAGGAGCAACCTAAATGGTTTTGTTGCCAGTAGTTTTAAAGTACAACCCGTTCTCAGAGACAAGGTGGAAATCCACCTTCCTGGTGCCAGGGCCTCTTTGTGCCTAAAATGACATCTTCCAAATCAAGAAGGCATTATTTATGCAAAAATAGATTGGGGAGGGAGAGTTTTACTAATATTGACCATGGAAATAGGAGCCACTTGTTCCCAATCTCTCTTTAAAAACAATAAGAATTGGAGTCAGGCAGGGCATGGAGAATTTAAAATCCCAACCCTGAAATCTGCCAACATTTTATGCAACTTGAAGACAGGAATGTATAAAGCAAGATGCGTTAAAATCTATCATTCCACATCGATGTTCAGTCTGTAGGGGTGTCTCGTTCTGTGGGTCGCTTCTGTGACCTTGGTGGTATTTTTTTCCTGTCACTACCCTGCTGGTCACTTACACACATCTGCTCCGTGGGACTTCATCAGAAGCTCTTCCCAATGCATAAATTCACACAGGTATTTTATAGAGGTGGAAAGTCAACTTCACGGAAGTGGAAAACACCCATACGGAGGCTTGTCAAACTTCGTTTGGCATCCTTGTGAGTCTGTAGTACAAGGCCAGTTAAAATATTTACTTTCTATATTGTATTATTTTATTCCCTAAATAAAATAGTTGTATACGTAAGTTGCTTTGGTTCCATGTCCTTACTTACTGGCTGATAAACCCAGGGTCCTCCTTTTAATGGAAAGGACTGGTAAAACACTTGTTGCTCTTGACTGATTGCACTGAGGTTCTATATTTTTTTGTAGCAGCTCAAATGTTCAATTCTTCATGCTGCTCCTGCGTGGGATCCTGCTGGGTCTGCTCATGGGCTGTCTTGTCCACCTGGAGACTGGCTGATGGTCGTCTCGGGGCCACCACGCATGGGAGGTGATGATCTGTACCCTGAAGAGTGCTGCTTAAACCTTGTTTTGTCCATGAAGCTTCAACTATAGAGCGTTAAAACCCCAGCCCACTCAGAACTAATGCTTGCAGAATGCATGAGCAAGGAATTAAACTGGGTGGAGTTGTTCCAAAATTTGGATTTGGGGCCTGTCCGCTCTGAAGGCAGCCGCTCTCTGGGTGTTTGCTTGGAAGGGCTCCCAGCGTGGATGATGCTCTCCTGACCTGATTTGACTTTCCTTTCTTGATGCTTGGGTACCGTGCCCAAATCTGTCTGCAAAGCTCTGCCGTGCAGAGCCCCGGTGCCTGATGGACCTGAAACAAGTCAGCTCCTGTCAGGAGATGGCAGGGAGATGATCAGCTCCCATGTGCCGTGGGGGATGGAGGAGAGGGCCAGAAGAGGGCCAGACAAACAAAGTAAACAGTTGTGTTTCTTCCCTGGGACTGTCGTAGGTCCCGAGTCTGCCAGCTGCAATTTGGAGGCCAGAAGAATAGGGTGGAGTATTTTCTTCCAACCAGATGAATTTATGCAGTGAAAATGAGAAGTTAGTTCAGTTTCTCTGGGAATAGCATTTAAGGTGTAAAAAAGTCCCACCCGTCAATAATTAAGAGCTGCTGAAGAACGAACAAATACAGAGACAGAGCCTGCCGAGCTCGCTTCGTTTGCAGCTCTTTTTCCTTGAAGGATGAGAATCTGGGCATGTTTTTGTTGCATGTAGCATTCGTTAGCTGGATCAGACATTCATGTTGCCTTCTTACAGAGAGCTAAATTAGCCAAGTGTCAGGTTTTGTTGTCCATCTGTATTACTGCTGTGTTATTTCACTTGTGCTCGTTTGTTTCTGCCTGTCAAAAAGAAAAAACAACAAAACCCCAACCCACCAAACCTGTAGCAGAAATAGCTGGAGTACTAGTGTTCTCCAATATGAAAATGCCAGCCTTTAATGAGTGCTTTTCGCTAAGCTCAGGGCTGTTTCTCCTGTTCTTGACAAGCTGTCACATCTTCGTGCTGGGTAATGTGATCTTCCAGGAATGTTTATCTTTCATTTCTGCATTTATAGTGGAGCTGGGCTGGGGGTGCCAGTGAGAACATGTGCAGCAGAGCCTTCTGCACCGTGGTGTTGTTTGGGATGAGGTGTTGGCCATGTGCGCTATGATTCAGCTGCTGAAGAGAACAAATCAGCCTAGCAGAGCTGGCCATGCAGTGAGCTCCCTCACTGTTTCCCTGGACAAGGGTACCAATGCTGTAAATTCATCTCCTGGACTTTGTTTTTAAGTGCACGTGTTTTGCATTTGTCTGGACTGTGATGGGTGTTACTCAAGTAACCCAACTTCCCAAAGTGTCCTTCCTCATTCTGTCAGTTTGATGCCATCTATCTATATGCTTAGCTAGCAGCAATCTTGTATTTTTCTTTCATGTTTTGAGACATCCTGGATGGGGCTTTACCCTGAGAAGATGAGCTTAGGTGGCCTGTGCCATGTGGAGATCCCATGGGACAATCCTGGCAGCACCATGGGCACACAGCTGGGAGGAACGGCACTGGTGGCAGTCTCTCTGGTGGCCAGTGACCCTGTTTCACCTCAGAACCTGCTGCTGCTTCTTCATCCCACTGGAGACAGAGCACCTCCTGTGGACATGCTGCCTTCTTCCCGAGAACTGAACCCACCAGTGATTAGATGTGGTTCACTCTCTGTACGGCATTTTTTGGCCTCATCCCAGCACTGGAAGGACACCAAATAGCAGCAGTGCTTCTGAGACCTCCCCAAAGTAAAGACTTACAGTGGGAAATGATTTCTCTAGTTGCTTCTAATGTCTTGAGAGCTATTGGCTGTCTTGCCTTTAACCTGTATTCTTGGAATTATTGCAAGCTTTTGTGTTTGAACACATAGCTGAAGTGGAATGCTAAAAAGATCTCTCTCATGGCAGGTGTTAATTTGTGCAAGGACAGTCTGACTCAGTGTACTGACCCTGATTGAGATCCGTGCAATACATCAAGGCACGGATACTGGTACTCCAGTATCCCTGCCAGTACAGAATTAGCCCTGATTGTGTCAGTGCCGACATCTTTATTAGCCAAGCTTTTAATATAATCTAGAAAGATCTCTTCAGAGAAACTCGATGCGAGTCTTTCATAAAACTGTTGGCAATAATTGCTCTGCCTCTTCTCATTTGCTATCAGAGAAATACTGGTTGGAAAGGACATCTGGAGGTCTTCAGCCTGACCTCCTGCCTGAAGTGGGACTGTCTCCAGTGTGTGATCGCCTCAGCCGTGGCTTTGTCTGGCCAAGCCTTGGAAACTTCCAGGGATGGAGCAGTGTACCAGGCCGGATCAGCTTTTGTTTGCTTTTGCTTGAGAATTGTACCTAGTGAACCACCTTATGGTGTGGGTTATGCATTTAGGTTTGAGTTACCTCATCCTGCAGGTTTAAAAACATTTAAGTGAACTGTTAGGAAATGTCCCAGTAGGGCCAATAATGTAATGTGTAATGTAGCTGAATCCTTCTGTCTTTTCCGTGCTAGTATGGGAAATATGAGCAGCCCCTAGTGCTGTTTCTGCAGGAAAGGGCAGGGATCCTGTTAAAGTGGTTTTCTCATGTTTGCACGGGGTGTTACAGGTGAAGGAGCGCTTGTAGGACGTGTCCCGGTGTTGGAACGAGCACGTGGGTGTTTTCTCCTCGGTGTTAGCCATGGTGTTTGCCCAGAGAGGAGCTGGGCTTGTCGGGAGGCGCAGGATGAGCACTGCGAGCATCCCTCGCCTCGGGGCTGTGTGTGGGATGGGTGCCGGCCAGCTGTGTGCCAGGCTGAGCCCACACATACACAAGGCATGCAATTGCCTTTTATCTACCCTCCTCAGCCCCTCGCGATGGGAGGAGAGGGTTTTCCCCAGGGTCTGCTGCAGTTTGTTCAGGAAAAAAACCCCAAAAAACCAGGTCACCCAGATGAGTGTGCCTCTTGGAGCGCACATCTAAGCTGCCTGCCGTGGTCCTGAGCGCTAATGGGAGCGGAACAGCTCTCTACATCTGAGGAGTAAACTCGCCTTTGGAAATGCCACCAGCTTCTGGACGCGGTGGGGGTCTGTGAATGGCACGTAGTTGGGCCAGACCAGAGGCCTGCTGCTGTGTCTGGGCTGGGCTGGATTTCTTCAGACAAAGCTGCCGATTGCAACACCCTTCTGCTTCCTTTAGGCCAGGAGACCTTGCTTGGAAGGGAAATGGCTGAGATGCAAGGAGCTGCTGAGGAGGTGGAAGCGTCCCTAGCCAAGGAAGCTGCTAGGCTCAAATCTGGATGCATCCCTGGAAACGGCATCTCAGGAATGGTGTGTGTGCTTCACCGGCACTAAAGATGAGAGCTCCTGCGCGCTGGTCATGATCCTGCTTGGTGTTGCCTTCTGCTGTGGAGATCTGTGTTGTGTTCCTGTTGCAGTGCAAACCAGCCCTTGGGGCAGATGATCCTGGTGGCCTGGAGTGAGCAGCGGTGTCCTTGGGTGGGTTAGGAGTTCTCACTCGTTATGTGAGAGGGGCCCTTTGGTATCCCACCCGAGAGCACCTTCCTGCCCTTTGTTTCTGTACCAGAGCCAGCAAAAAGGACTGGGAGCCTGGGCTTCTGCAGTCTTCGGGCTGTTTGAAGGTGATAGTCCTTGCTGAGGAATGGTAGAAATGTGGTGACTATTGTTGTCAGCTGCTCCCTGCCTGCTGGCATGGGCCAAAAGTGCAGAGGTCAGGTTTTGGGGTTGTATGGCCAGAGGGTCCTGGAGGAGCAGCTGTATGGGGCTTCAGGGCTGTCAGTGAGGGGCTGGCTCAGGCTCACGGCTCCTGTTTTCCCACCAGTTTTTCCATGCACCGCTTATTTTTTGTGGGGGTCTGTGTTTGGGCATCGCAGACAGAGCTGTAATGGCATCACTGCCACGAGCCGAGGTCTGCCTGTTGGATGTCCCTTCCTGGGGAAGCCAAAAAGCTGGTGCCGAGTCTCTCCATTCCCACGTGCTGCTCCTCCTTGCTGAAGCTTAGAGCCAGTGCTCGTGGTTTGCTTTGGCTTTCTGCTCGTATTCTGCATGACTCTGGAATAAAATCTGCTGTGGATGAAGCTGATTAGCTTCTCTCTGAGCTGGATTTGGAATGAATACTCAGACATTGGTCTTCTCAGGTCCTCACAGCTTGTAGTTCCTGAGGTGAAACATGCCCAACACCGATTCACCTGGGAAACTTCTGGGAGAGAGGATCAGGCTTGGAGATGTATCATGGCAGGTGAGATAGCAGGGCTTGTCCCCAGCAATCCTGGGATGTGGGCAGCTCTGCTTGTCAGAGCTCCCCTCACACCATCTCCAGACTCCATCATTACAGGGATGGAGGGCAGGAAGAGCTGCCCTGCTGCAGTGGGGAGGGACAAACACGTGGAAGACAACGTTCAGAACATTAGATACTGGGTAGTGCTTTCAAGAAGAAAGGTCAGCTTTGAAAGAGGCCTTGTGCCTGCTGAATAGGGCAACTACTTCTAGGGAGCAGATGACAGAAACTCAGATCAGGGGCTTGTGGGAGTTGAGCCCTTCCTCGGGGTGGATGCTCATCTGGCAGAACTTGCTGTTGCAGGACACCAGCAGGTACTTGGCTCGTCGTGCAGACGAGAGCAAGGCAGGGAGGCTGGAGAGGTCCTGCTTGGGCTGGTCCCAGTGTCCAGGGACAGGGAGGGATGTCTGTTTGCAGATAATGCTTTTCTCTGCCCCTTTCTCACAGTTGCGTCAGCAAAGATGGCCAGGGCGAGTGTTTACGAGCATGTCCTTGCTAAGCACTGCTCTATGCCAGGAGTTCACTCTTCTTCTGGGTGACGTGTTCACTGGGGCTTTGTCATTACCACAACTAAAGCTAAATTGATTTTGTTTCACTTGTTCTGACCTGGGAGTAAAAGTACTGCTTTCTCTACTCTCATCCCCATCTTTGAGGCAGTCCACGATGTAGCAGCTGGGGACCGTGGTGGTTAAAAGATGGGGCAAATGGGAGGCCAGTGCTGTTTGGATCTTTCCTGGTAGTATTAAAGCTCCAAGTGAGATTTTTGGGGGCTGGGAAGGAGTCGTCGTTCCTCTGTTGGAGCCTTCCCAGCCATTCTCGTCCCTGGGTGAGGGAGCTGTGGTGGCAAAGCAGTGCTGAGGCCTCCTCTGCTCCCGTGTCCCAGCATGGGACTTCACTGCCTGGGTGCCCAGAAACAAGCAGCTTAGCTCAACTGCAGAACTTTATCTGCTGAGGGCATGAGGATGTCTCTGTTCCATGACTGGAGCAGAGGCTGTGCTTGTTTTGGTGATTTAGGAAGTCACTGAGGGGC
The DNA here is from genome assembly GCA_033628505.1 of Tringa tobata. NCBI lineage: Eukaryota > Metazoa > Chordata > Aves > Charadriiformes > Scolopacidae > Tringa > Tringa tobata. The sequence continues at coordinate 10,851 of JAHREE010150463.1, forward strand.
AGAGGAGACACTATACTGCTGTGTTGTTTGTCCTCTTGGGGACTTTTCATCTCTCTTCAGAGCAGGAAAGGCTTCCTCAGCATGGAGTGGGAGGTGTATGGTGGAGGGTGAGTGCTCCCCTTGTGCCTTACTCTGCTTGGGGAGGGTCTGTCCCACAGCAGGTGTCCGTATGTGTCACCATATCCCCTGTTGTGTCACCTCGAAGCCTTCTGTTATCCTGTGCTACAGCTCTAGTCAACACTTCGTATGTAAGGGTCAGAATTTCTCAGAGGATGTCATAGAATCTTCTAGGTTGGAAGGGACCTTCAAGATCATCTCATCCAACCATCAACCTAACTCTGACAAAAATAAACACCCACACAACAAACAAAATGCAACACCATCAATAAACTGTGTCTCTCAGCACCACGTCAACCTGTCTTTTGAACACCTCCAGGGATGGTGCCTCAACCACCTCCCTGGGCAGCCCATTCCAATGTCTGATAACCCTTTCAGTGAAAAAAATTTTCCTAATATCCAGCCTGAACCTCCCCTGGTGCAACTTGAGGCCGTTTCCTCTTGTCCCATTGCCTGTTCCTTGGGAGAAGAGACCGACCCCCCCTGGCTACACCCTCCTTTCAGGGAGTTGTAGAGAGCAATAAGGTCTCCCCTCAGCCTCCTTTTCTCCAGGCTGAATAACCCTAGTTCCCTCAGCCTCTCCTCATAAGACTTGTGCTCCAGGTGTCACACAGGTATCCCAGACTTGCTCTGCCCTGCTTCCCTCTTTTCCCAGGTTTATGGCTGGAAGTGGATTTCCTCGTGGCAGAAGGAGGATACCTGCAGAGCTAGGCTGAACAGAGGTTTCGGCTGGGGTAGGGTGGGAGTGAAGGTGCTCTCACACTACGGGTGAGGACAGAAAAGGGCTCTGGGGTGTAAACAAAGCACTTTCACAGCAGGCCTCTGCATTGCATCCCAAATTGCTGGAAAGGTGAAGGTGGGAGCTGGCGTTCACAGCCTCACTGGAAGAATAAAAAGGCTTGAACGTGTTGAGGTCCAGCCTCCTTAGTGGGATTGCCCCATGCTCTTCACCTCCTTTGTCCCTGCTTTGCTGCAGACTCCCCAGGTGGGTCTAGCTGAGGCACTGGTGCTTACTGGGGTCACTGGGCCATGCTGTGGCCTTCTCGGATAAAGGCACAGAGGTCCTCAGCTGGGTGACTGGGAGGGAAGGAGTATAAGGACCGTGAGCAGGGCTGCTCTGGAAGGATGGTGGTCTGGCAATATTGCTGGAGCAGCCTGTTGGACTGCTGCTCCAGGAGGGGCCTGTCAGAAAAAGCTTTTAGGTGGTGTCCTGATAAGTGTTTTCCTCCTTACTCAGATATATATTCCTGTGTCGCTGTTGTGACAGTGGCAGCTCCTTGGCCACAAGTCCCAGGCCTGGTGCGTGTCTCTCTTGACATTAATTTCTACAATGTGATTATGTAGCTTTTCTTCTGCAAGAAATTTGTGCTCAGGGCAGAGGAGGGATCTGCTGAGAGGTTCAAGGCCGTCAGTCTGTCTTTAGCTGTTTGCCTGGTTGTCTTCACCTTAGCATCAACGTGCTCATTGATGTCTGTTCATTGGTTTCTCCCAGTGATACCTGATCACGCAGAGGCTCTGGGACAGCAAAAGGCAATTTTGTGATTTCAGTGCAAACAGCTCACCAGTTCATCACTCACAAATTTCAAATTCTGCTTTGCGGCTTAGCATGGCAGGTTATTTTTAAGCACTGGAAGAAGAAAAACCTTCTTTTAAGCCTGTTGAAACACTTTCAAGGCATTGTTTTCTATTTTGTGAGAACACCTCTTAATCTCTCTTTAGAATGCTTCTAGGATTCATGATACCATATACCTTAAAAACAGTCCTGCATCAGGATAAACAAGCTTTTGTGTCTAAATCTGTATATGGAATTTAGTATCTGCTAATAGGTCTTCATCTTCATGGTAATTGGACTGATCTTTTCCAAAGCCAAACACAATCTGTGGGAGAAATGATAAAAATGCCAGCCCTGGCTTGAGCTGCTCCCTGGCCGTTTGGAAACCTGCTCGTGCTGCAGAAAGCTGTTCTGTGCAAAACCAAAACAGGGTCTGTTGATGTTATTTCTAGTCCTTTGAGAAGATGACTTACTGGTCACATGTGCTGCTATGAGGTCATTAGGAAGTCTCTCAAATACACAATTTGAGAAGCGATGATGCGATTGCAGAAGTATGCTCCCTCTGCGATGTGAGATGCAAAACTCTCTGAAGTACTTGAGTTTGTAATAGCTCTGAGTGGGATCTGTTATTGTGCATATTTGGGCTCATTCCAGCCAAAAAAAAAAAGGCCTGTTTGCTGCTTTGCTTTATCCCTAGATTGATTAGTGAATGTATACCCCGGGCTCAAGTTACATTTCAGAGGGCATCCAGCAGAGACCCTGTTTCTGTGATGAAGTGCTGAAGGCAACAGTGAGTCTAACTGCAAGATCAGCAGTTTTCTAGCGGTGCTTTGTGCTTCCACGGCACCGTCCTTCCCCGGGGAAAGGAGCTCCTCAAATCTGTTTGCAAGTTGAGCCCTTTCTCTTCCCAGTGCTGTGGGGGAATGGGGAGCTTTCTCTAGACCCTTGATGTTGCTTTTGTGATGTGCATGTGCTTTCATGCTTTTATTGATGTCCCTCCTGGACTCCCTGTCCGTGGATGTCCGGGGGTACCTTCTGCCACAGACTGCCCCGTGTCCTTCAGAGGGAATTGGTTTGGTCCCAGTTCACCCCAGGGGTCTGTATCCTGCATGGTGCCTGTGCACCATTATGTTGAAGGGCAGGCATCCTTATTTTGGCAGGAGAATGCCTTCTCTGTGTGTTATCTGAGTCAGTATTTGAATAACCCTCTTGGAGTGGGGCTTCCCCAGCAGAAAGGGGTTTCATACCCTTCCACCTCTGCCCTACTCCTGCTCATGTATTTCTGTTGCAAATCGTGTATGAGCCTTAGGGATTATCCTATCCCTCTGAGCTGATGTACACACTCAAACATGGAAAAATTACCCAACAGGGAAGAAAAAAGTGAATAGTTTTCTGCTCTTGGTAAAGAGCAGGGTTGTGCAGCTGAGGTGGGGTAAAGAGGTAGGGAGAAAAATGGAAGCAAGGTGGCATCTGACTGTACATATGACCATGTCTTACAGCTTACACCTGTGCTTTCCAGTTAGGGCAGAGTGTGGTTCATGTCTGCTTCCTTTTTTCCTTTTGAATACCCAAAATACCTGCTGCTTCTGGTGGTGCTTTGCTGTGATTCCTGCTTGAGTCTGGTGTGGCATATGGGAGTCTTTGAATGGGCTGAATGGCTGCCTTCCCTGCTTCTCAGCCTTCAGCTGTAGAGTCTCCATGGGTGTCACTCCTGTACAACACCAGCATCCACTTCCCATCCCTGGAACGTGGTGTCTGAACGGGACGTGGCAGCACATCTCTTGCCGAGCAGCTTCCTTGCAGGAGGCAGGACAGCACCTGCATTTTCCAACAGGCAAGTCAGCAAAGTTCTTCTGCTCTTCAGTCTGCTCCTGCTGTTGTGGTCTTTGCTGCTGGTCACCTAATTGAGACCTAATGGTCACCGTGGGTGCCCACAGCCTGCAGGCCCCCGTGGCCATGTCAATGTCTCCTGTAGCTCCATCTGCTGTGGTCCTGCTAATCCTGCCACCATGGACCCTTAGCAATGTCACCTGCCTTGGGATTCCCACTGCCACCCTTGGTAACTGTCTCCCCCCATGTGCCACATTCTGCTATTGAGTTTTGTATTTTCCCTCTATTTCTTTATTTTTAAGTGAAAAGTAAAAGGATGTGATGTCGTGCAGCTGTCTGCTAGCTGCATTGGTGATCTTCACTCCCAGGGGACCCCAACCTGAGGAAAGCAATAGGGGTGACCCGTTGTGATGGTGTCACTCTTGTTGCTTCTGGGTTCTCCCTCTTCTAGGAAAAGCAAAAGTCCAAATGTCTGAGAAGTGCCCCTGCTCCGCTCTGTGCTTGCAATAATCCCGTTGTCTGGACTTGCTTAATAAATTACTAGTTCTCTCTTTGCTTTTTACCTTTCCCCCATGGATGACAGGGGTGGGTGAAGGATGAACATGAGGAGCACAGCATGGCAATGCCCTTCCTGGGATTACTCCTGCCAGCGTGGGCAGCTGTGTTGAAGAAGAAGGTGGAAGAGGGCTCTGCGGTGCCATGCCGGGGCCTGGCTTGCCCCTGGGACTACACGGGCCCTGCTTCCTGAGCAGGAGAGCTGCTTTATGTTGTGGTTTTACTAAATGAATTCAAAGCTTGGCCTTCCTCCAGGCGAAGTCTGGGCCAAGTGCCAGCGGAGCAGCCCCTGGGGAGAGCACTGGAGCAAGGAGGGGCCAACAGCAGGGAAGAGCAGAGGAATCCAAGAAGGCAGATTTGCCTAGAAAACAGCTCTGTTTCCATCTGCTGGGTCAGGAGTTGCTATAGGAACTGGGATGATAGAGGCAGGGCCATCTCCTGGGCCTGTCTGTGTGTGCGGAGGGAGGGAGGAGGGAGGAGTTACTCAAGTTTGAACATATCATGTGTGCTGGTGGAAAGTTGCAAGGAATGTCGAAACTACAGCCTGGCTCAACCTATGGAGTTCAAAAGAGACATGGCAGTTGTTCCCGGTGCTCGGCGGGCCCTGGGCAAGGCAGGTAGGGTCCTTCCTTCCAGCTGAACTCAGCTCTCTCCCCCCTGCGCGTTTCTGTCGTTGGCTAAAGCACAAACGCCTCTGGAGACTTGCTGGCAATGGAGGGGGGATTGGAGAGGTGGCAGCGCTGGGAGGTGAAGGCTTTTCCTCCCTGGGCCGGTAGGGAAATGGTGGCTCTTTGCACCCTGTTTTTCTTCCCGCAGGGTTCGTGGATCAGGGGTGTTCCCGCGGCGTTGCACGCCCAGGGCCCTCTGGGACCCGCGGGATCTTTTGTTGGGTAGGAATGGGAAGCTGGATGGTGTCGTTCTCCCAGACAGAAGTGGTTTCTGGGGCTGTGGCTCTCCGGGGAAGCTCGTGGTGTTTGAGCTCTCAGACATGCTCGCCTGAAATGTTTCAGGGCTGGGGCTGAGTCAGATATGCAGAAATTGGGGCTGGCAGCGGGTCATTTGTGGATGGTGGGAAAGGCAAGGGGGGGGACACAACACACTCCCGTGCTCCGAGCCCCTATGGCTCCTGCCCCACATGAGTTTTGTGGCTGCGTCTTGCCTGTGTTCACTCATCTCTTCTCCCAAGGAGATGCAGACCTCCCTGTCCCCTCCTGATGCACCTACTGCGATTTTTGTCACTGTCAAACTTTCTCAGAGTCACATTTTAGCCTAAAACATAGGAGTGTGAATATGTAGGAAGCTGCTCCTGAGAATCTTTGTTGTTAGGATTAACCATGGGGCTCTCTAGTAGCAGCCCTTCTATATAAAATCTTATTATTTCCCCAGTAAACCCGTTTTTTCAGGTGCTGAGAACTTTCCAAAATAGCCATGTTTCCACTGGAGCCTTCCAGAGTCACTCATTGCTCTGCAGGTATTTATTTAATAGGTTTGGCTGAAATTTCATCTGCCCTTTTTGTGTCACAGAGGATAATCCCTGCTAAAAAAAAATAAAAATGAAGGTGGGTAATGTTGTTTCTCTTTTTGAGAAACTGCACAATAAGCTGCTGAAAACTGAAATCTGATCTCTATCCACAGACCCAGGCTTGCCAAACTGGATTAGATCACAGCCCACCTACTCAAGCACCCTCTTATCTCGGGCAGCGGCTGCTGGGCACGTTGCGCATGAAAACCCAGGAGCATGAATGCAGACAAATGCAGAATAACCTGCCTGAGCAGGAGATAACTTTCTGGTTACATTAATTACTGGTTTGCTTATGCCTGGCTGGATGAAAATTCATATTCACTGTACTTGTTCTTTTACACTCCTAATGGAATCGCAGATGTTCTTATTATGTAGATCCACTTCCAGTATTTTATTGAATTACTCCCACATTGCTCTGTGGCAATATTTCCCAGAGGCTTAATGCTCATGGTATGCTGTGGAATTTCATTTCCTCAGTTTTAATTTGTTGTTTTTTAATTTCAGTTCATTTTCAATATGGAAAAGAGGTAAATGGGATCCTTTTTCGTCTAGGCATCATTATTTTACATATTTCTTTTTTTTCCTTCCTCATCTCTACTGTTTCTCTCATCTTTGCCTCAAATAATCCCAGGTTTTTCTGCAGCTACCTGCCTTCTGTGTAATTGCTAAATGTTAGTACTTCTCTGTGGGCTCCGGTTTTCTGGTCTGCCTTGAGAAAATTTGATCAGAATTGACCAGTCTGGCTTTCCATAGCTGTGAAATGCTGCTGGAGCTTTTCCTTTTGTTTATAATCAAAACATTTGGTTTGATTGAAACCCATTGTGGTAAGCAAAGATGATTTTTGAGCTGTCTACAGACCTGCTAAGTATTTTGGTGGAACATGTATTTAATTGAAATTTCATCTCTCTACATGAGAAGTTAAAGTTTATCTTGTAAAGTTGTATACTAGGAAATACTAAATCCAGCAGAACATGGTTAGACCTGCTTGGAAAGTCCTCACTGGAGTCTCCAGGCTTGATGCAGCAATTTCAGTTGATCCCTAAGCGTTGCCACTCACTGCTCCCATCTTTGCCAGGCACATCATAAATTAAACTTTAAAACCACTTTGTGTAGTAAACAAAGTTTGCTGCAGCAGAACATAGCAGCTGTGTGTACCCAGATGTAGCTTTCTTGGTTGGGTGCTCTGGTGTGTGCTCTGATTGGGCTCTGAAGAAGTGGTACCCACCGAGGACACAACCTGCCTTGTCCCATCACCTTCAGGCCCGTGTGCTACAGGAGAGCACTAACGCTTTCCACTTGCTGCATCTTGGTATTTGGCGTTATTTTAATCTGTGGAATGCATTGAGTGGTGATAATTTTTGCTTCTTTCTGATATGGGAAAACCTTCTTCAAGTTTGGTAGCTTTTTGGAGATGTGTGGCGTGGCTTTCCACATTTCTAAACATTTTATTGGTGAGACTCCAGCAGAACCAGTGGTGCTCCTCAAGGAAAGGGCAAGGTCTGTGTGCCGGGAACAGGTGCACTGAATTTTTGCTTTATCAGCATGAAGAGACATTGTACAAAACTCATAAAACGTAGCTTTTGGTAGTATCAGCATTTCTGTGGTGGTTTGATGGAAACTTGATGGCCAGCTAAATCAGTAGATGTTCCAAAATAGTATTTCTGGTTTGATTTTCAATGAACCATCTCTTAGAGTTTGGCTTCCACCCTCGCAAAAAACAGCAGCTTCTCAGCTCGGTGCTGGGTACTACGGGCTGCTGTAAGTGACTTTGTTTGCTTCACTTTAGGTTTTGCACAGTCTGCCCCAGTAATCATGCTTTATCTTTTAAAAGGAACCCACTAGGAGCCATTTGCACAAAAAAAAAAAAAAAAAAAAGTTGTAGGTATTTTGGAAGGTAGGCAATTAATAAGGAAAGCTCAAGATAACTGAAAAAAAAAAAAAGCATAGCAAATGTATCTCAGGGCAGTGAGAAATATTTTAGTATCAGTAAACCAAAATAAATTTCATCAATGGTGTTTATATTGTTGGGAAAGGTTAAAAAAACCATCTGATTGCTAATAACAATAGCGAGAAGTAAAACGTTTCCTGTGTTTGGGGAGAAGCTGGATGATGGGCTCTCCTTTACGAGGATGTGGAGGTACCTTCCATTGCACTGCTAACGAGGGAGGGTGCCAAACACAAGATAACGTTTTAAAGTCTTTGAAACTCGAGCAAGATTGGAACCTGTTTGTTTAAAACAAATTGGCAGAGCAGCTCTCTGAATCCTGGCTGCCCATGTGTAATAAATCTGGGAAGACCGAAGGAGTTCCAGAAGTTTGGGAAAACATAAATATTGTAGCAGTGTTTTAAAATAGAGTGGGAACAGGTAACCAAGAGGCGGTTGAGGCGAACCCCCATCCAGAGCAAGAGCTGGGGAAGCTGGTGCGTTTGTAAATCAATGTCCAATTAAAGAAAGAACATGCTCAGTGATCCGTGTGCTCTGATGGAAAGCAGATCACGTCCGAAAAGTCTTCAGATTGTGGTTTTTAATGAGATTCCTGTACCGGTTGCCAAAAGTAACTGCGTTGACATCACATACCTGGATCCTGACTGGGTTCCCTGCTGTTGACCAAATGCTGCTCCTCCTGGGAGGGAGAAGAGGCTCAGCTTTGGGAGCAGGAGTGTGTTGGGTCCCCGGGGCCACTCCTGGGCAGAGCGGTGATGGCAGGTCCCCCTTGCCCTGGGCAGGGTCACATCTCTGCCATATTCTTCATGCTGTACTTGGGTGTCTCACCACTGGGAGCTAGTGGCGTCTGGGCTGAGAAACACCCTCCTGAGCAGTTGTCACAGAATTGTAGGGGTTGGAAGGGATCTCTGGAGATCATCCAGTCCAACCGCCTGCCAGAGCAGGGTCACCCAGAGCAGGTTGCACAGGAACGTGTCCAGGCGGGTTTGAATGTCTCCAGAGAAGGAGACTCCACCACCTTTCTGGGCAGCCTCTTCCAGGGCTCTGCCACCCGCACAGGAAAGAATTTTTTCTGCATGTTCAGGTGGAACTTCTCGTGTTCGAGCTTCTGTCTGTTGCCCCTTGTCCTGTCACCGGGCACCACTGAGAAGAGTCTGGCCCCATTCTCTTACCGCCCGCCCTTTGGATATTGCTCACCTCAATGAGGTCCCCTCTCATCTTCCATTCTCCAGCTGAACAGCCCCAGGTCCCTCAGCCTTTCCTCAGCACAGAGGTGCTCCAGTCCCTTGATCATCTTTGTAGTCTCTGCTGTACCCTCTCCAGCAGTTCCCTGTCCTTCTTGAACTGGGGAGCCCAGAACTGGACCCAGTGCTCCAGATGGGGCCTCACCAGAGCAGAGCAGAGGGGGAGGATGACCTCCCTTGACCTGCTGGCCACACTCTCTTTAATGCATCCCAGGAGACCATTGGCCTTCCTGGCCACAAAGGCACATTGCTGGCTCATGGGCAACTTGTTGTCTACCAGGACTCCAAGGTTTCTCTCCACAGAGCTGTTTTCCAGCAGGTCAGCTGCTTTCCAGTGGGTCAGTTTTGGTGGTATCTGGTCTTTATTTGCTGTCAGTGCGGCCCGTCCCAGCCTTCTCGCTGTGCTGAGGTGGCAGGATCTCTTTTTGCATTTCACTGATCCGTACTATGTTGAATAAGTTGATTTAGAAAGCGCCACCTGATACCTCTCAAAAATAGTTACCAGTGGGAATGTGATCCACGCAGTCCCTAAACACAGGGCCATGGAGTAGGGCTCTGGCGTCAGTGTGGGGCAAACTCAGTTATTCCCCAGTTTGCCCATGAAGAAGCCGGTGGGAGTCATAGCAAAATCCAACCAGAGCTGTCCCACTGCCTGGATGGAGCCTATGTCTCACGAGTGGTGACTTGGGAGAAAATATGAAGTAATTTAATGTTGGAATTTGGCTTCACTGAGGAGGCTGATGTAGCCAGGGTGGTTTAGTTGGGACAAGAGAAGGCTTTGGGATACCTAAGAGCAGATTATCGAGAAGACAGAAACAGGGTCTTCACCAAGGTGGGCGGCAGGAGGGTTGACAGTGATATCAACTGAAGATAACAAGAGGTTCTGCATTGGCAGAAGGAGTGGAGATGTTTTCCCTCTGTGGCCAGTCAAGCAGTGGAAGGGGTTGCCCGAAGAGATGGGGGAACCTCCATTCTCGGAGGTTTTTAAGACCAAGCTGGAGAAAGTCCTGTACAGGCTGCTGTGAAATTGGTGCTAACCCTGCTTTGGGCAGGAGGTGGGATTAGATGCTCTCCTGAGGATCTCCTCCAGCCTGAATAATTCTGCGACTCGGTAACCTGATCTCCTCCTGAACGCGAGTTGGAGTGCAGTTAAGTAAAAGGTTATGGTGGAGCCCCTTGAGAACGGGGAGGGAGGAAGGTGGTTTAGATTGAGTGCTCTTAATACTCCATCTGTCATCTCTGTGGTTAACATGTCATATATATGGTTGCTATGCGAGACTCTCGCAGTGGAAGATTGTAGGTCTTGAGAGGACTATTGCTAACTTGTAGCTGATATGTTTTAAGGATAGCTAAAAAAAGTAAGCAATCTCCTCCAAAAAAAACCCCAACAAAACCAAATCCCAAACAAAAAAACCACCCCCAAAAAAGGCTGGAGAGGGATGCCAGTGTCAGGACTAGAGTGAAAATGTCAGCGTGCCAGGTGCTCTCTGGTGCCCGTTCTCCGTGGGAAGGAAGGTCCAGTGAGGGACAGTGATTGCTGCTGCTTTGGGGCAAGGAGAAAGGAGGTAATTGGAACTTTTTGTGTACGTCTTCTATTCTCCTGCTTCTTCTGTCATACGGTAACAGTGGGAATGGAGCCTGGAGGCTGCCTCTCAGTTGAGGGGACATGTATTTTGGGGTGCAGGAAGCTCCCCCTACCCTTGGGTTTAGGGTGTATTCAACACGGTGTGTATTCATGTCCCATGTCTGGGCCGTGGGAAGCACCTCCAGATCCTCATTTGAGATAAGCACACAGGACCCTCGCCCCGGAGTCAGAGGGGAAGGGTGAGTTTTTGGAGTAGCTGAGCTAAGAACCACCCATTATTAGTACAATGAATTGCATTTCCTTATCTTTGGCTTTGTCTGTCTAATGGTTTCTAATTTTGGCCTGGTTCCTTTGATGGATTGAATTGCTTTTGTTCATTTATCTCTAAATCTGGCTTTGTGACAAAAGTGCTCTGTGCAGTGTCACAAATTGAGGACACCCCACTCCCGTGGGACTGGCCAACAGGCAATGGGAAAATGCCAGAGGATTTGTGGGTCTCCAACTCCTGTTCAAAAGCACCCACAGCTCTGTGGGCTGTAGTTAAGGCACTCCTTCAGACTCGGGTCCTTGGGCTGAACCTTCTCCAGTGTTAAATGGGTGTCATGAATAACTGGAATGCTGTTTTTGTCCTAAAATATAGCAAGGGTGAGGTGGCTACAACATGGAAAACAAGATTCAGACCCTCCTTGGCCTCGAGGCAGTCCTGTCACCCACCCCTCAAGAGGGCGACCACAAAGTACACCCAGACCTTGATGTTCCTGTTCTTCTGCCACTGCCTCAGACCCAGCTCTGTGGTGTCCCTGTCCCCACCCCGTGTGCCACTCCCACGTGCTGTGGTCCCATTCCTAGCCCACTGTATTCTTTTGTGTCTCTTGTGGTGACAGGTCCCGTGATGCCACCTCAAAGATCATGCTGGAGCCTATTCAGGTCTCACTTTTCCCATTGCTATGTCTTACTTCTTACAAGGTTGCCCAACCCTTTCGCCTAAAATCTGGTTGCTTATTTGTCCAGCAGTATTGCTGCTCTGGATATCACCTTGTGGGGTTACTGCTCCTGCCTTATGTCCCCAACCACATTCCTAACATTGCCATGGGTTTTTGCTGTTCCTGACTATTTCTGCTGGTGCTTGTATCTAGGATCTCCTGTTGCAGCCTTGTGCTTCATGCTGGGATCTTGCTGGGCCAGCCCAGCTCCCCTATTACTGTCTGGCATGTTGATTTTTGGTGTCAACGTCCATATGCCACCCATGTGTCATGCAGAGACCTCTCCCCATGCTGCCTGGTTGATCAAATCTAGGGATGTCCAGAGAGACCACGGTCCAAGGTCACCTAAGGAAAACCTTCTCATGGGGCTCCTGCACATGTGGCATGGCTGTCCTGGTACTGGTCCCATCCATTCACCCTCCAGCGGCTCTATGGGAGTGTTTGGCCATCTTCTTAGGCCAGCAGCCCTGCTCTGCTTTTTCCAATCTTATGGCAGTTGGTTTCATGAGACGACATTCTTTCCCCACGTCTGTTGTCCCCACGCACTCTTAGCGTGATGCTAGTAGAGTTGCAAAGGCAGGATCACTGTTAATGGTAAAGAGGAACATATAGAGAGGAGATGAATGGGGCTTAAAAGCTCTCCTAAAAACCCAAAACTGATAGCAGCAGCATGAAGTATTTGAATTGTAAACTAAGCAAAAACCTTTTAAGAAGTGATCAGAATCCTTTCTGTTGAGCATTTTCATCAGCGAATTCTGTTTGGTCCAAACTGGAGCTCCATGTGTTGTGTGTGCTCCAGAGAAAGACTGCTGTGTTTGGGGTGTCTCAGATTAATTCTGAGATGCAGAGAAATGTTCAACCATCATTCTGGAGCCAGAAAAATGGAAATCACACTTGCCAGCCTCTGTTTCTTCAGGCTTCAGATATTGTCCCAATTAGGAGCTTTGCTGTTTCCTCCTTGAATTCCTTGAGGAATGCTAGGAGGTACCGTCCGGTCCTCCTGGCTGTTCCTGAACTTCTTCTGAGGATAGTTTGCTTTAGGATAAATCCCCTTGTAGTGCATACAGAGTGCATCATACACACAGCTATGAGTCTTGATCATGACCATGGTGTGGTGCTGGGCATCTGTAACGGGATTCCTGCAGCAAACCCAAAGGTCCCACTCCCAGGTAATGATCTGCGAAGGAACCAGTTAAAACAAATGCCTGTTTCAGTTGGGATCTAGAGAGGCTTGCAAACATGCCAGGCCTCCATAATGGATCTCTGGAGGGAGAACAGTACCTGGAGGAGCTCCAAGTCCCACCTTCTTCATGCACATCACTAAAGAATAGCTCCCTCCTGCGCCCACTGTGCTTTTCTCGTAGGTCCCATCCTTGGGCTGGGGACAGCACTGGGTCACCACGAGCCATTCCTCTGCAGGGAGACGGGTTGGTTTTTTAGACATGGCATCTGCTGGGTATATTGGGGAAAAAACTGCCCTCTTTTGCATTTCTTAGTGAGTTTTTCAGCAAGTAGATTTTTTTTTTTTCCACTCTCACAATGATTGTAACAGGATTTTATTCTCCTGCAGCCAGCTGTTAGCAATTAGCAACTTGATCCATTCAGTCCTGAGAACAGAGTTTAACGCTTTCTTGCCTCTGTGAGGATGTTGCTAATCCTGTTCTTGCTGGTTTGGGGCTTGTGCTGGAGTTTTGGCACTTTCTGTGGATGTGTGGGCAGGTCAGGAAGAAAGGCATGAGTACAGCAGGGGACTCTAATGCCGCTGAAGGAGCTACAATGAGAACTATCGAGTCGTCTGCCCAGGAAAAAAATAATATTAGGAAGATGATTTCCAAGCAGTTTGTACAGAGGCTTGTATTTAGTAGTGTATCTCAGTGTGTTCTAGCACTGGGAAGCGTGCAGTTTGGGAATCCAACCCACTGCTAGCTGAGATTTAGACTCAGCAGAAACCAACATCAGTAGTTCTTCAAACAGTGGTTTCCGGCAGCACGAGCTCCTGAGTGGAGCTGAGGCTCCTCTGAATTATGAGGCAGGGGTGAGAAACACTCTTGGTGACCTTGCTCAAGGGAACAGCAGCTGCTGTAGAGCTCTAGAAGATGAGAAATGACAGTGTTTGCTCCCTGTGTGCAGCACCTCTCCTGGGACTCCCAAACACGCGCTTTGGTGGTCCAGGACTGGGAGCCAAGTGTGGTGGGAAGAGCAAACCCAGCACAGCCTGAGCCCAGCTGCTGGAATCCCCACGTCGGGCTGAACTACTGGAAATAATGTGTCACTGCCATGTACAAAGGTGAGAATTTGTCTCACCGAACTGTGGCCACCTGGGAATGATGAGGCTAGTCCAGGCCAGCCATTTAGGCTCCCTTTGTCATCCATGAAGATAAACACATTCCAAGAGGATGCATCCGGCTCATCTTGGACATTCTTCAGGCAAGGGCCAAATTCAAAGCCAGCTTTTGTAGGCACAGAGCTGCAGACAGGTAAGCTCTAGAGCCAGCTTTGAAGGTTTTCTTGTCTTTCCTGGAGGCCAGGCTGGTCTCTATGGCCACAGCTTCCAGTTTTGGCTTGCAGTTCCCTCAAGCCACACCATTTTTAGCTTGACCCGCTGACCTCCATGTGGCCATCAAGTCCTGAGAAGCCCCTGGTTCACAGGGTGCTGGCTGTGGCAGGGTGACAGGGAACTGCTGGAGAGGGTACAGCAGAGGGCTACAAAGATGATGAGGGGCCTAGAACATCTCTGATGAGGAAAGGCTGAGGGACTTGGGTATGGTTAGCCTGGAGAAGAGAAGACTGAGGGGGGGATCTGATCAAAGCCTATAAATACTTAAAGGGTGGGTGTCAGGAGGATGGGGCCAGTCTTTTTTCAGTGGTGCCCAGCGACAGGACAAGAGGTGACGGGCACAAACTTGAACATGGGAAGTTCCATCTAAACACGAGGAGGAACTTCTTTCCTGTGAGGGTGGCAGAGCCCTGGAAGAGGCTGCCCAGAGAGGTAGTGGAGTCTCCTTCTCTGGAGACATTCAAACCCCACCTGGACATGTTCCTGTGGGACCTGCTCTGGGTGGACCTGCTCTGGCAGGGGGTTGGACTGGATGATCTCCAGAGGTCCCTTCCAACCCCATATCATTCTGTGATTGTGTGTGCCAACTGCCTGTGGTGCCCCAGTCCGTACCTGTCCTCCAGCACTGGTTGATGGCTCAATGGCAGGAGCTGGTGTGGTGCTTGGGCATCTCTGTGTGACTTCCCCCATCCCATTCCCTCTTCTCTCCTGTTACCTTTTACCTTCTGATCACTGTATTCGAGTGGTTCCACGATGTGGCAGTACAACAGGTGTGATTTAGAACATGGCCTGAGCTTTTACGTAAAGCAATTGGGCACTTAAATTGCGGTGTTTGGGGTGTTCATGGCTGAATGAGATAACGTTGCTCTTTGTGCTACATATCACAATATTATATTGCTGTGATATTGGTGGCCATTGTCATGACTTGTTCCGTGTCATTTTGAGAGGATGACAAACTTAGCACAACTGCTGTTTTGTCAAAAGACAAAATCCTTATACTAAGACTCCTCTCAGTCCTTTTCACTTGGGCAGTAGCCGATCCTGACCATGAGCTCTGTGCTGGTGGCAGAGGATGGGTGCTCCTTCATCCCTGGGCTCTGCTGCAGCATCTGCCTCCCTGCTCTTGATCCTTCTTTGCTGGGCTTTTGGACCCAATGTGATGCCAGGGCATTAGAACACTTAGTGATGTCTGGAGTCACTCTCATATTTATTTTCTTTAGCTCAGCAGTGGGCTCTGGTCATCTCCTAGTGACGTACAATTGCTGTTTCAGTGCTCCATGGCCAAGTCAGAGGGAAATCCGAGGATGGGTTTTGGTGGGAGCCAACCTGTGCCTTTACAGATGCCTGATCCTCTCCCTGTTTGCCAGGCTCTGTTTCTGGCCCCTGAAGGGGTGATGAGGGCATGGAGTGTATGTGGACTCGTCCTCTGCCATCTGCTGAGGACTCCAGCTGAGAAGTCACCTGGGAGAGGTCTCCAAGCCACTGTTCTTCTGCCAGGATCTTCTCAGCGATTTGCAGCTCTCAGTTCAGTGGCTGGTCCAGAACGGAGACCCAGGGGAAAGATCTTCTCTAGCCCAGACTGCACCCACGATAGCCCAGCTGTTCTGGGCGGACAACTGGGGCGTGATCAGGGCACCCCATATACCAGCACACAGCTCTCTGCTGTTTCCCATCACCTCCTGCAGGAACATGCTTAGTGTCCATGACTCTTTCCTTTCTCACGTCCCGTGGGAGAAGAGTCTCCTCTGGTGCTGAACAATTCCTGTTGTGAGTCCTGCTCTGGGGGCCTCTAGGGCACCCCAGCAAATCACCTGCACAGATTAACACCCACCAGGTGTGTCTTCAAGATCTTTACAAAAATCTCTCTGTGTGTGTCTACAAGAAGTCTCTGCTCCATTGTACGTGCAGTCTGTCACGAGATGGTGGGAATTGGTGTGTTTGCATCAGAGATCACCCCTCTCCATTTCAGGGGGGGAAAGGCAACCTTGGATGTGCACACAGCTTGAGAGTGCTTGAGCAAAACCTCTTCTCAGATTGCCAGACCCTCCTGCTGAGATACGGGCTGCCTTTTGTCTCCCGTGCTTTGCTTTTGCACGCTCACCACCCAAGATGCTGCGAAATCACAGAACCTTGTGGTCACCCTCCTCCCAGCCTTGGCCAGGGGGCTCACGTGGAGCACACGAGGTGGCTGAAGCAGGAGGGGTCCTGGTACCTTTAAGGTCTTTTCTTGAGTTTTCTTGCATTGTTGCATGGCTGGGCACAGCATCCACCCATCATTAGTTTCTCCTTCTGCATGAGCTTTTGGCTTTTTTCCCAAGAAGGCCCGTAGTTGTTTTTCAGGCTCAGAGCCATCTTTTCTGACGGAATCCAGCAGGGACAATGGCCAGTAGCAAATCCTTAGGAAAGAGAATAAAAACAGGGCAAGCCTCAGTGATTCTAACCCTGATTTAGCTTCTGGGCGTCTAGCAATCTGCGGCTGGGGGATTTTCTGAGCCAAAGGTTTTACCTTCGGATTTAAGAAGCCGTGGTGTATCTTTCTGTTGTGAATATATCCAATTGTTTTGGTATCCACGGCAACTCATGGCTGTGACTTCTACAGTTTAATTATGTTGGGTGGAAAAAAACACAGCCTTTTGTTACAAATCTTTGAGCTAATGGCATCTGATGCTCTGTCGTTCCCATATGTGTATACGCACTGGCATAGTGATGGTCCCTTTTTTATCCTCTCTTCCTTTACTAACAAATCCTAATATTTAATTTTGTCTTTTTACTACCACTCTGAGGATTCTCAAGCAAACACCCTCTGGTTCTGGCAACTTTTCATTTATTGATTCTGTTTTCTTTTCTCCTGACACTTGAATATGAGACGGAGCCTCTAACCTGCCTTCTGTAAAGCTGTCCTCCAGGATGGGAGCCTCCTGAGGCTCTTTGTAGTGAATGTGAACACAGAGAATTCACATAACTTTGCTGATGTGACCTTGTGTTCCTGTAGGTGTTATCGTGGCTTTCCACTGAAATTGCCAACGTTTAAGCCCTTTGCTATTTTCCTTGTTTCCAAACAGGAAATTAAGTGTGCTTGCATGTGTGAGTGTACATGCTCTTTTGGCAGCAATGGGGATGTGTTGGGAGAGATTATTTTCTCCTTGTTTTAGACATTTATCTTCAGGTTGTGTGACAAGTTCCAGAGGACCCACTTGGCTACTTGGAGTAGGCAGCTGGTGCAGATAGAGGTGGATAAACCCCACTTGGGGAGCCTGGTTGGACTCTTCAGGTTTGGTGTAGAAGCTGCTTCAGTACTTGTTAATGTAATAAGGAAAGTGAAGAATCGATGGGGGGAGAGATTACTTTGCACTGGACTTGTTTAAGAGCAGTGAAGAGAGTATGTTTGCACAGTAGTCATGGCAGCTGAGCTCCAAAAAGCTGAACTGAATGAATAGCCTTCGAGATGGTATAGGTAGTTGGGCAATCATTAGTTCCTCAGTAAGCCTCTGATCAGGTGATGGGTCAGAGTAGGGCTGAGGTTAAGATGCTCTTGAGGGCATGGAAGATTACCCAACCTGTCCCAAGGCAACCACAACAGAGCAAGTCTGCAGCACAGAGAAGTCCTGTCTTTGGAGGACTCTCATCTTCTCTCTCTGCTTTGTCTTTCAGAAATGTAGATGGCAGCTGCTGGCTTTGAAGGACTCGCGCCCGTCTGACCCTGCACAGCGCCTCCGATTGCTACCATGATCTTCTGCATGCTACTGTTGGCCACACTGCCTGAGCCATCTGGCACCGAAGTCAACCCTGGTAGGGAGCTGCCGGGCTGGGAGAGGACTCTAATCTCCCACCTTTCTTATGGTTGTTCTCAGCCTTTCTTTGCCCTCTCATGGTGAATGCATATAAATGTAACGAATTCATTCGTTAGGACTACGTTAATAACTACATTAATGTAGTCCCTGAATGTCCTCCTCTGGACTGAGTTGGCCAGTCTTCCTTGACATCTGTGCTGGAGTAAAACACTTCTCCTGACCGTCCCAGGAGGGCTGAGGCACATGGATATACTCCTTTCTCTGCCCACCCAGGGGAGCCGTACTCTCACCAGGTCTGTCTTGAGCTCTGGGTATCTCTTCATGAGTTTGACCATGTGGCCTCCACAACAAACCTGGCTCTAGACTGGCTCTGAGATACAGTGCTCACTCTGGAAAGTAAATTACCAGTTAGCAAAGTGTACGCCACAGCTCTCCAGCTGGCAAGAGGTGTTCTGGAGAGAGAAGTGTGGAAGGAAAGGTAGAAAACCCTACCTGGCACAGAGCTAGGGGGGACACAGGGACATGAGCCTGTGGAGGGCATGGCCTCTTATCCTACAGGATTTGGCAAGTTATAATCATGATGGGGATAAGTAAGATAATGGTCTGCAATATATTGCAAAAATCTCTGCAATGAGATGCTTTGAGCTGGAGACAATTTGTGAAATAAATGAATCTAATCATTTTCCAGCTTGGCTGAAGGGGTGGTGAGGCAGCTGCATTCCCCTGAGGACCTTCCTTGGCTCGGCTGGGTCTGGTTCTCTTTGTTTGGAGCCCTTTGGCTGGCTCTGATCCTGCTCTGGCCTGTAGATACCTGCAGAGGTTTGAGGTTGGGCTGCAACCAGCCAGAAGTGAAGTGAGATCTGGGAGGAGCTCAGCAGGCACCTCTGGGCTCCCTGTGACACAGCTGTAATGGGGGTACGGCGCTGTACCCCCCCCTCCCGTGTCAAACTTTGAACTGGGGTTGCCATCTGGTTCTGATGGTTAAAACCTAGTGGAAGAAGAGGGGAGATGGCAGCTGGAGAGTCAGGCACGTGCAGGTTCCCTTTGGTGGTGGTAAGCACAGGAGGTGGCACACCCAAAGGTACTGGAATAGCTCCCCCCCATCAGATGCTGGGAGGTGGGGTGGGCTCTGAGCACAGGGCTGTGATCCCACCCTCCTGCAGTTATCTTTTTCACCAAGAAATAAGCTTGGAGCTTTGCTCACACTGCTCAGTTCTGCCTGTGACTTCCTCAAGCAGCTTTGTGTTCTCAGCTCCCTCTCTGTCCCAAGGGGCCATGCCCTGGTGTTCCCTCCCCAGACTCCAGCACACCCGTAGCCCCACTGATGCTCCCTTGCTGTGATGCCCACACCCTCCATAGATTATCTTGATCTGATCTGCTCCAGGAGGGTCTGAAGCACCTCTTGCATTGGATTGTACAGGTGTGTGTTGGGACAGGTAAGAGTGAAGGCAGTCGAGGCTAGTTTGGTTTTCTGAACTTACTGGTCAGTATCAGAGCAAGGTTAGAGCCCTTGGTTGGCTTTTAGCAACCACAGTCATCATGCTTGATCCCAGCCAGACACCAGTTGCCTCCCAGTGAATTCTCCTGTAAAGAAGCCTCTTAAGAAACCTCAGACGTACGCATGAACGTTTTGGGTGAGACCAGGGGCCCAGCCAGCTTCGTGTCCTGATTCTGGAAGAGGGCACAGATGGGCAACCACACAGCAGGGCTTTACCCCAGGTGTGCTCTTGGCTCACTGCAGCCGGCTCCTTAGGAGCTTTCTGAGCTGGCACTGGTGTATTTGCCAGTGGTAGCTCCGAGTTTCTCTAGCTGATTGTTGAACCCATGTGAACTTTTGCTGTTTGGAGTGTTTAATAGATTTAGGATGCATATGGGTTTTTTTTTGAACTCTGCTACCTGATCTTTTGATGCCTCCTGGTTCTGCTTTTTTGAGATGCAGTGAGTAATTGTTCAGGATATAAATTAGTTTTGTCATACTTCAGTAATCTCTTTTGTCATGACGAGGCTGCTGATCTTTTCCTTTTGCATCATCTGTGTTGCCTTCTCTGCCTTTTGATGGGAGAAGGAAGGAGTAAGAGCTCTATTCCATATCCGACTGGCATCTCGCCATGAATACAGACAGTGGTGTAATGGCGTTTTCTAGTTTGTTTTGTATTTATTCCCATAACTTGCTTTTTATCCAAGTATTAAATAATCTGGTGTCATCAGCAAAGACTGTCACCTCACCACCCATCTCCTTTACAAGGTTATTTAGGAACATAAAGAACATCACACCTTCATTGACACTGTGCCTGACAGCAGCTGCAGCCAAACCCTGCAGGCGTTCCTACGCTGAAATCTGGCAGGTAGTTGTTCAACCTGCGGTGGTTTATTCTGTGTGGTGGCAACAACGAGGTGGGTTTCATGCCCCCATCTTCTCTTGAAGCCTCTGAACCTGGTGAAGAGCTTTATCCAGGTTTGGCACAGAGGCAGCAGTCCCGAGAAGGAGAAAGGAGGGACCCCCAGGCAGTGCCCTGGCTGAGGGAAGGGCAGGCAGAGCTGCCGGCACGGCGGTGTGCCAGTGAGGATGCCGACCGCCACGCGTGCCACCCTGGAGTGACTGGAGCATGTGCTGGCACTTGGCCTTGTCACTGCAGACAGGGGAGGAGCTGGGACTGCTGTGAGCTCAGAGGACAAAGACCAAAAATCTACAGGAAAATCTATTTCCTTTTTTTTTTCTGGGAGTTGCCATTGACTGTGTTTTTGTCTTTTAATTGTGTCATGATTTAATCCTGTATAACTTTCTTCTTAATCTGTTGTTCATGTCAGTCTGACAAAAATATCTTGCTTGCCTGTTTTGAATACTGAGCCTTAATGAATATATTAACATTTTGAGTTTTTTGAAACATCTCTCATATTCCAAGATGCGTTTAAGAACTTGTGTCAGGGTAGAGAGCTTGGATTTGTGAGTCACATCTGCACCGTCTTTGGTGTATTGAGCTTGTCGAGATCTGTTGTGTCTGTGCTCCCTGGAAGCACCAAGTTTGAGAGTCTGGAGAAGAACTGGAGAGAAAAGCTTGCTCCACTTGGGGCTGGAGGCAGGGACCAGACCAGGATGGGGCTTGGGCTTAAGTGGAAGCTCTAACCTGCAGAGACACGACAGAGCAGATATTTCCATAGGCTATCTAGTCCTCTGTAATAGAAGCTGTTTAACTTCTCACTTGTTACCGGACCATTGGAAATAATAGTTCCTATTTGAATGCAGGTTGAGCATCGAGTTTATTCCAGGAGAAGAAAAAGCTTTAACAAATTCTTCCTTTTTATGTTGCATCATTATCGATAAATAATTTTTCATTGTAAAATAGGTCATGCAACCAATACCAGTATGGTTTTGGATTTCATGTTCTTAAAATGTTCCTTTGTAAAGTTTTTGCCTTGCCAGGACTCTGCTGAATGATTCTAACTCTGAATGTATTTCATTGCTTATAATTGGAGTTTATGGTAACTATGAAGTATTTGATCCATTTTATTTGCATTCTTTATTTTATCGTTACCAAGTTTATTCCCTAGGCATGGTAGCCTTTTAATTAAACTTGTCTGGCAATTTAGAAAGAATTGGTACTGATATTTTTTTCCTTGCTTGTGTTCCTGTTTGCAGCTATCTGCCGTTACCCCTTGGGTATGCACGAAGGGACAATACGAGATGAAGACATCACTGCTTCCAGCCAGTGGTATGATTCCACAGGACCCCAGTATGCACGGTAGGTTAGTCTCTGGCAAAGAAAAGTAAGCCTTTTTCTCTTCTAGATAACCAGTATGTTATTAAGGAAGAAGTTCCCTCGCCCTTAAAGAAACCTATTTGCTTAGCTTGTTCACTGCTTCCATATTAAATCTAATTAGTGCTTAGTGAAAGACCAAGAGGCAGTGGTCATGGTCACCAGCTGTGATACAGGAAATTCTGAATCGATATTAAGGAAAAAAAACAATCCTTCCCTATGAGAATGAAGTGGTGGGACAGGTACCCAGAGAGGAGCTAAGTCTCAGAGTTTGGAGATTTTTGGGACTTGGCTGTACAACGCCTTAAGCAACTCACTGTTGCTGTGGAGTTGGCCCTGCTGTGAGCAGGAGATTGGACCAGAGGTGGCTTCTGACCCTTGTCTTCCATGAATAAATCTCTAATGGATTTGTGACTTACAGGTCAGGTAGGGACAGTGCCCCTGGGATTCTTGTAGAACACTTTAAACTAAATCATAGGAAATCATTTACAAGGATGAACTTTCAACAGCATCCTATTGAGGAAATGGGCTGTGTCCACTTTGACTCAAAAACCTGGAAACTGCAGAGTAAAGGAATTGTTAAAAAGCAGCTAAAGGATTTTCTTTTCATGTCAAGCAGTACTACAGTCTTTCTCGGAAGCTTGGCTTTTCATTTTTTTGTCATTTCATTTCTCTCAAAGCTACGAACTGAGGATTTGCAAATACTTACAAAAGTAAGTTTCCTTAGAATTGTTTCTAATGATGATATCAAACAGTTTTGGTGCAAACCGTATGAATTTCAGGTTAACTATGACACTTATGTTTTTATGATTAATTTGGGCAGTCCAAAATCATAGAATTCTCCTAGTGGTTGATTTTTTTTTTTTTCTTAGTCTGTGGTGGACCAAAGGTTATAAGTGTCACGTGTCAATGGAGTTTGAAGTCTGTGGGTCTGAAAGCTGGGAGACTTATTTTAGTCTCCGGGATATGGCTTATCTCCAGCTCTTCAGGCATCACTTGCCATCTGTTCCCATCATCTCAGTGCCAGGGCAGCTGGATGTCCACAGGGTGAAGACATGAAGGCACCCTCCTGCTGACTTCGTTTTGTTAGAGGTCATAGTTGTCCTATGCAGGTGTCTGTCCCTGTCATTTCACCGTCACCCTTCCTGCCTTTCTTATATCTTCTCTTACTTGCCACTTCACCGTAAGAAAGTCTTGAGCAAACAGCTCACCATCCCGAGACAAAAACCTTCTCTAGCCTGTGCCTTGACCTTCGGTGTCTTCTGAGTACTGCCTGCCTTGGTGCTCGGGTTGAGCACTCACCGATTCATCAGAGACGGGATTTCTTACTCTTTGCTAAGAAATCGCTGTTGCTAAAAAGCTCACGTGGTCTTTTTGTGTCTGGATAAACTTTTCATCTTTCAAATTCTCACCACCTTGTGGCTTGCCCAGCCGAGCCCACGGCAGGCAGGGTAAGGCAGTGTTTCCTCTAGTGGCTCCACCTGCTGATGGCTCCAGCACTCTGCTCGGCACCCCTTCTCCAAGGATAAAAGCATTAATCTTTGCAGCTGGTGCCACAAGGTTCGATTTTGAAGCAGAGACCTTCACATCCTGCACCTAGCAGTGTCCTGCAAAAGCACCTCTGCTGAATAACGGAAAGGTGAAAGTTGTGTTGAGATGACCCAGAATAATTTGTAGATGGGCAAGAGCTTCTCTTTCTGAAATGTATTTTTAAGATAGCTTCTCTTTGTGCTTGTTAGAGCTGTAGGAGGTGGTCAGACCTTACTGTATGGGGTTTAGGAGAAATGAGTATGCAATTCACCAGCAAGGTGCTAAAAAGCATTCAGTGTGCAATTACCTACCGAGGAGCATCCTTGTTTCCAATCAACATGAAAGTCTGTGTCTGGGAAAGAAATGACTCCAACATTTAATGAAAGCTATCTGAAATGGAGAGAGTTGTTGTGAACAGGGAAAAACTGACTACAGGACTCTGCTAAGTCTCAATTGACCATCACCCCAAAGGGGGAGAGGCATTTGGTAGCCAGCTATCAGGTCTCAATTGCTGATTTGTTTTTTTTTCTCCCAATTCTTAAAGTTTTGAGGTGTTTCCTCAGTTACTGGGAAGGCTGGATCCTTGGAAGTGACATTTTTTTTTAATGTGTGTGGTTTTCCCCTCAGGTTACAAAGGGAAGAGGGGGACGGAGCCTGGTGCCCAGCTGGCTTGTTGCAGCCGGAAGATGTGCAGTTCCTTCAAATTGACCTGCACAAGCTCTTTTTCATCACCTTGATTGGGACTCAGGGACGACATGCCCGTGCCACGGGCAAGGAATTTGCCCGTGCTTATCGGATTGACTACAGCCGCAACGGAGAGCGCTGGATCTCCTGGAAAGATCGTCAGGGCAGGAAGGTGAGTGCAGTAGGAAACTAACCATGGAGCGCACAGAAGTCAGGTCATTGAGAACTAGACTGTAGAAAGCACATCCTCTGCGTACTGCCTAGTGCATCAGACTTTATCCTGACTCTTCTGTGTCAGGCATTCAGTGTCCCCTGCCTTAGTCCTGTGTTTGCTGTGATGGTGGACTGTTATTTCCCTGACCCGATCCCCAAAATCCCAGTCACTGCTGTGACTGAAAAATGTGGCTCTTCACTATCTTTCTGCCCATGTTCAGAACATCATGGGAATGTCCCTTTACCAGCCAGACACTTGCTTCTAAATTGGAAGCTGCAAAGCAGATGCCTGCTTTGGGATTAAAAAAGAGGGAAGGGGTGGCAGAAATGGAGATGGGTTTCTGGGTGTCCGATAGCCATGTTTAATGTAGGGAGGAAGCAGTTTAGAGGGTAGGAAATGTGCTGAGCGTGCATACTCAAAAGAAGCTTCCCCACTCACTACTGTTGTCTCCTGCTGTCCCCAGATCTGAGCGTGCAGCTCAGCCCTAGCTGGGCTCTGGGTTGTGTTCAAAAGCCTTTATTAAACTTTTCCTGGGCAGGAGTCCCCTTCTCTCACCTGCAGCTCCTCTGACCTGCTCACCCTGCCCCAGGTTGGCTTGTGGAGTCTGAAGACATAAGCCAGGCTAGAAAAGGTACTGGTGTGGTGATGTTTTCTAGCACTGGGTGTTTTGGAAGTTACAGTGGGGTCTATTTATCTAAACAACACTGTATTGCAGTGTTAATTAATAGCTTCTGGTTTGTTCATAAATTATTTGCTCACTCAGACCTTTGGCTATTTGGCCGTTACCATTATCTTGCCCATCCTTCTCATTTTGATGTGTGCTACAAACACTGTGTTTGCAGGATGGGAGGGCAAGTTTAAACTCCATGGGGTGAACTGTTCTTCGTCGGTACTTTCTTAGGGGAAGTCTGTCCGTGTCTCGAGTTACATGAGAATTCAATTCAGCATTCAATTGGTTACACATCCACAAGCAGCTAAATGGTTTTTGTCTCCCACCCCAGTCCTGTGCAGAGCAGTGTTCTTGGGCACTAAGGACTGTGTTAGTGTCAGGTGTTATGATTTAGTGTGGGTCAATTTTTGAAAGATTTCCCTCTTAAGCCATAATAAGGTAATATAGCATCATACACAGCTGAATACATGCTTCAGTTGAGCCATCCTGTCTTCTATTCTGTATATGTGGAAGTCCATGTGTATTCTGTCAGTGTGTGTACCTGTTCCCCATCACATGAGACCAAAAAGGTTTCCCTCCTGGTATCCTTAGAGAAGATGCTTCTGCTCCTCTGCTGCTGCTGTTCTGGACATGACATACATAATGGGGTGCAGTTCCTGCCCTTTCAGCTCCTCTGTAAAATTACCTTCCATAAAACATATTTTTCAAGATGTGTCAGCAGTATCTATTAGCAAATCTGTATTTTAAAAGCACTGTTGTCTGGCCAAATAATTTGGTAAAAAGGTCCTATAAAATCATTCAAGCTTTGGACTGAGGTGCAGATGAAGATGCAAGATCCTAATCTACTTATTTGTATGCACTGGGGGTCCTCTTCCAGTCCTGCAGTTGATAGATTCCAAATCACTGAGACTTCACAGTGTGACTGTGTGAGCCCATCTTGGCACCTCTCTCTGTCCAAGGAGATCACATAAATAGTTTCAGGAAAAAAAAAACAACAAAAAAACCCCCAAAATGCCGAATGAAAAACCAACCCTTTCAATATGTTGTTAAGTTTTAGATCTCACAGGACGTTGCATCATTAGATATGTAGCACATGCAGCTCCTCACCAGGAAAGTCACCTCCAGCTCTGATCTGCTCAGGTTGCTGTCCCTGTCCCCTCCTCTGACACCATGACTGATGTTCCATGGTGCAGCACTGTCTTCTGGTCTGGGTCACTTATTGGCTTCTGGCATCAGCCGTCTACAGTTGTTCACCAGCAGCACCACTTCATTCCTGGTGGTGTTGGGACTCTTGATGGGCATCATCAGTAGTTGCTGGGACTGGAAGCTGGTGCCCGTGGCTACCACTGGGTTTTTTTGGCCCTGAGAAACCAAGTGTGCTCAATAGCAGCAACCCCACCTTGTGGAGGTGTTGTGCAAACTGCGTCTTCATCTCTCAGAAGATGTCCATCCAGGACAGGCAAAAATATCAGCTCTTCCAATACAGGGCCAATGCACGTGTATGCATTGTGCCTTATGTTGTCTCCTCTTGGGTTTTATCTCCTACCAGCAAGGTCTTGTGGAGCTGGCTTAGATGGAGCCCGCACACTTACACTTCAGACTTTTGATATCAAAAGTGTTCTTACTGTGTTTCTGTAGGTCCATATCCTTTAAAAAAAAATCTCTCAGGCACTTTTGGCCACTGCTGGGGTATTGACAGCTTCAGCTGTTTCCACACACTGACTGTCAAAATTAATAGTGGGCTGTTCCCAGAGGACAGGGGACAGGGAGGGTGAAAGTCCCTGCCATGTTGGGCTGTATTTCAGTGGGATGGGGTGACCAAGGCAACGCTGAACACTTCTGTTCTAAACATCTGCTTTGCAGCTACTTGCACCTTCATCCCCAAAACGCCGCAGCACCTCTGGAATTTTGTTGGCTCATAGGAAAAGGGCATCAGGACCCTCTGTCAGGTAACAAGTGATGAGGGCAAGTGCTCAGTTTCCTGCTGTTAGAGAGTACGTGGAAACTCACTTGAAGAAAGAAGGTTACGTGCAAGTTACTGGAGCTTTCTGCAATGTGTCATCCACATGTACATTCATCTCCAGCCTGCCTTTCTCCTCTCCCTCAGAATAGTGCCTGGTATGGGCCTGCAGTGCACAGGAGGTGACATGGCAGCACCCTTCACCCCATAAGCCATGTACCAGGTAGGAGGGGAGCAGCAGCATCTAATCCTCTGCAGGTACTGCATGGGAAAGCTCCCCAGTCTCAAATGATGGGGGACAAGTACACCACTGTACAAATGAACAGCACGACAGGGAGAAGTTGCTGGTAAGGATCTCTCTTCTCCAGGTGATCCAAGGCAACATCGATACTTATGACGTGGTCTTGAAAGATCTTCGGCCTCCCATCATCGCACGTTTCGTGCGGGTGATTCCTGTGACGGAGATGCCGATGACTGTCTGTATGAGGGTGGAGCTCTATGGCTGTGTTTGGTATGGTAAGTAGCCATTCCCATGCCTGTCACTGGAAATTAAACAATGCTGACTGGGGCTCGCCTGCGTCCCCACGTATGCAGAGGGAATCCCAGGCCTGCGGAACTGCTTCTGTTGGTCCACATCGTAAATAAAAGGATCATATGGACAGAGGTGATGGAAGGCTGCTGCTGCTGTATTTCTGAGGTATATGGCCTTCTTTTTTAGATGGTTTGGCATCCTATAGCATCCCTGAAGGAGGGACAATAGCGGCTCCTGGCTTCCCCATCGTTTATCTGAATGACTCGACCTATGATGGCTACCAGGAGCGCAGGTGGGAGAAGTCGTCCTGTTCTCTCTCGGTGACTGTGCAAATTATCTCTTCTTTCCTACTTACCTTGTCACTAGTATCTTGTATCCCAAATGCTTCTTTGAAGTCTCCAGAGCTGCAAGCCAGCCTATTAGTTCCCCAGAGCATTGTGGCTTCATTATTCCAGGCCCTTTGACACATTGTTAGTTCCTCTTTTAAAGGAGGGCATGGGCTCAGGATGCATCAGATCCATTTCCTCCAGCTGCCAAAGGCTGGCAGGGAAGAAATGATATTTTTATTAATAAAAGTTAATAGAAGTTGTTGTTGCTTCCCTTTAAAGAGAAGAATGTGTCCTTATACAGCTGAGTGCTGTCTTTGTTCGTAGCTTCCATCTTTACATGATGTGATGACACAGTGCTGATGTGTCTGACTGCCTTAGAGCCCTCATTGCTCTTGGTCTCTAATTGTGACTGTATTCATTGCACTGATTTCTTTGTTGGTTTAGGTACAGCCTTAAGCTGTCGTTGATACTGCAGATTATAAGGTGCTGCTATTCTTCTATTGCTCCAGATCGGAGTGGGAGAGCTGGCTGGACCTTTACCTCCATCCTAGTGTCCCTGGAGCAGATGAAGGTCCTTCCCCTCTTCCTTGCCTTTGTTGCTTCTGCAGTTTGATATGGGAAATGCATTCTCTAGCAGATTGCATCTTAAACCGTTGCAGAGGTCTCCAGGGTAAACTGGGCATCCAAGAAAGCGTGCAACACCTGAACTCCAGGTCTGCACTTGGTAGCTGTGAGCTTCTGGACAGATTTTGAGATATTGTTTTTGAAAACAAAGCTCTGATGGACTTGAAACAACTTGGAAAACTGCATCACTCCCTGTGAGAAGCTCCAGGTCAGCAGAGGCACCACTGCCAATGTGGCATGAGAGGATAGTGGCTGATTACTCACTGTAAAGATTTCTTGGGTATGATGCTTTTCCAATTTGGAGTCAAAAAGCCTAAAGTACCTGGATTTTGACAGCTCATTACAAGGCCTGTTAATTTTTCACGTCATGGATTAGTTGGGTAGGGTGGCACGTTATTGACATTTTGAGGTGTCTCTGGTTTACTCAGTACTTGTCTCTTATGGAAGGAGAGCTTATTAAGAGCCTGTATCTGAAATGTTAAATAACTGCCTGAACTTTCAGACATTTAGTGTGACCACTTTCTTTGCTATAAATACATATTTGAGTGTGTTTCAGTGTCTTGAAACCTCAGACAGACTTGGGCATGGGTGTCCTCTCGAGACACCATATCCCTGCCTGTGTGGGAATGTGCCTAACAAGTGACCTGACAGTGTCTCCTCCGTGACCCGGTGTCATCTGTTGACTTAAGATGCTTTTATTGTATGTCCTGTTTCAGTTGGTATTCACTTCCTGAAAAATGTTTAATGTTGCCTATAATTTTTTCATGCTTAGAGGTGATTTTTATAAACTTGTGTCCTATGGTGCTGGAGGTTAAAATAAGGGGGTGAAAAGTACATTCTTCACGCTTGTGGGATGTTGCAAGATACTGGGTAACAATGTCTTTATATGTTAATATCTGATGCTTTCAAGCTGCATTGATATAATAGGAATTGGATATTAAATTAAGAAAAAAGAAGGCTTTTGTGTGCAGAAAGGTATAGGTGCTACACTTGGCTGTCTGGCAGTAACTGATGGAGCTGGGTCTGCCGGGGAGCGTCAGGGAGCTGCAGATGTAAGACACAAACCCCAATGTGCTGAGCAAGGACTTTTCAAACTCCTTAACCTTGAGGTCATGTCCCTGACTTGCCTGGGAGCAGGAGTCAGCCTCTTCCAGCTGCTAATCCTGTTCTGGAGTTCAAAGGCACACATACCTGTGCAAATTCTAGTGTCAGGAGAGCTCTCCTGGGATGGACTTGCAGAGCTTCAGTGCTCGCAGCAGCCCAGCCCAGGTTGCAAACACCGCCAGGGGCAGCTGGATGGAACAGGTCCAGGCAGCAAGTTCAGGTGCTAATAGAGCCAAACTGTTTGCATTTTCCCTGCTGTAGGACAAGGGACATGGCAGGG
>JAHREE010150463.1:40477-63758 GCA_033628505.1 Tringa tobata
GGGGGGTCTCCCCAGAGCGCAGCAGAGGGGCAGAATCCCCCCCCTCACCCTGCTGGCCACGCTGCTGGGGATACAGCCCATGGTGGGGGGCTTTCTGGGGTGCCAGGTCATGTTGCTGGCTCATGTTGAGCTTCTTATCCACCGACACCCCCAAGTCCTCTTCAGGGCTGTTCTCAGTCCGTTCTCTGCCCAGCCTGGATTTGTGCTTGGGATTGCCCCGACCCAGGTGCAGGACCTTGCACTTGGTCTTGCTGAACTTTGAGGTTTGTACAGGCCCAGGTCTCCAGCCTGTCCAGGTCCCTCTGGGTGGCATCCTGTCCCTCCAGCACGTTGCTCTCCTTTCAGTATTTGGCTTAAAGGGATAACAAGCAGCCATCTGAAGCAGTGGTTGGGCAGCTGAGGAGAATTTAGGATGTAGGCTACTTACTGTCTAGGGGCTGCCTGTCCTTGAGGTAAAGGAACATGCTTCCATTTTGACCAAAAATTTCTCTGGATGCCTCAATATTTGCTTGTTCTGTGGGAAGTTTCTTAAACACACAGGAAAAGGATGAACTGAACTTTGAGTCTGTAGTAAATAGAAGAATCTCTTAAAAAGGATCGGTGGCTTTTCTTGTAGAGATTTCAAATGAAGGGGAACCCACCACATCCTTAAGTAAATTGTTTTGGTGGTTACTTACCCTAGTTTTATTTTGTCTATTTTTAACTTGCAACCATTGGCTCTTGGCCTGCTTTTGCTGGCAAAAAAAGAAAGAGTCTTGCCTTCTCAGAAACTTTCCTGCTTCTACGCTGTGATTAAGCCACTCTCTTAATTTTTGCTTCAGTAAACTAAGTGGGCTGAACTTCTTGGTGCCTTCCCCGTGAGATCCAGGGTCATTCCTGTAGCTATCTCCCAATCCTTTCTTTCTTTGGCAGTATTCTTTTGGGGGTATACAAACCGGAACTGAATACAGGTTTTCCATCAAACTGTGTAAAAGAGTGGTACCACTTTCCTCCTTTTAGGTGGTTTTTCTTTGTTTATGAATTTTTTGGTTGTATCACTCCTCCTCACCAACAGACAGAGAGCCAGTGTTCATTAAGGCTTTGGTATCCTGCTAAAAGTCAATTCAAAGTTACTCGTGTCCAAGATAAAAGTCCAGTTTAGAAAGCATCATTTACGTTTTGTTCCCAAGTTCACTTGAAATGAGTCAGTCCTGAAAACTTCAAATTATTTTAGGAAACTTTGATTTATTTATTTCCTCATTTAATGTATCTTATTGCTAGCCTCTATTCTGCTGTCCCTTTCGGATCATTGAAAAAGGTAGCGAATAATCTTGAGCTAGGAATGCATTCCTGCTAGAAAAACACCTACAGAAGAATGATTTGTGCCCTAAAATTTGTAAGATTTACTAGTTGACAAATTTTTAATCCAATAAATGTAGTTTGTGAGTTCGTACTATGCTAATTGGAGTCACATGTTATAATGAGTAAATCAAATGCCTTATAAAAATATTGTAAATCACATAAACACAGCCATCCTGATCAACCAAACACATAAGCTCATAAAAATAACTGTTTCATTTAGTATTTCATTGTAAAGCTGTATTGATTAGCATAAATTATTCTTCATTCTTCATTCTTAATTGAACGTTGCCTGTTTCGGCTTTGCATGTATTTTCTACAGGCCAGGTGGTTTGTAAATGCTGGTTTGTATCTTCATACCTGTTAGCTTCATTCCAGCTTTCTGAGCTTGCCCGGTATCCAAGGAAGTATTAAAAATAAACGTTAGCAAATATTGCAGCTGCATTGCAAATGACTTAGGCTTGCATGTTATAAAATTGGACATCGGCAGGCGGTGTCTGGAATAGACAGAGTCTCCGTAGCAGTCCAAGATGTGAACGTATCCAGCTCCTCTCCAAATACGGCACAAATTGTGTAGTGCAGGCTTCAGGCTTCCCTGCCTTGTTATGGATGACTATTCCTCCTTATTGAATAACGTTGTCTAAGCTTCATCTGTTCCTAATTATATGCAAATACCCCTCTTTTGTCTTTTTACTGCTCATCAGGCCTGTCGTCCTCATTACTGCTTCGCTGCTATTCACTGCAAGACCTCACAGAGGCCAAGCAATTAATAAGGTTCAAAGCTGCCCTTCGTTTGGAAACTGTTGTTGTCAGTTGCTAATACTCCACCGTCATTAGGAAATAATTCCTGGAGTCACTAGGGAGGGTCAGACCACCACGGCTATGGAAACGGAATGGACTGAGGGATAATGAAGACTTTAAGGGTCACCTTGGTCCTGATCACTGGCCCCAGTGCCCAAATAATGTGGTCTAGATCTTCAGGACTGGGTGGCAGGATTTAAACTGCCCTGTTAGTTTGTTTAAAAAGGTGCAGGGTAAGATTTGCATTGAAGAAACAGTGGAACAGCATTAAGGGATCCTTACAAGCCTTGTCCCTCTTTGCGAAGCCTGCTCTTTGGAAGCACTGGAAGCCTGGGAGAGTGCCAGACTTTGGTGTTGATGGGTCTGCAGGGCCACAACCCAGGGACACAGAGATGTCACTTCTGTGTTGGAGCCTCTTCGTTTGGGTTCAAACGAAGAACAGGAGGGGGAGAAAGGGAGGGTAAAACAAACCTTCCAACTGCAGAGGTGTGAAGTCAGCCTCAAAGCAGTTTGTGAACTGCTTAGTCTGAAATGGCCTATGAAAAGCCATCTCAGAGATGAGAGAGGACACCTTTGTTTCAGTGAGATGTTAGCTTGGCAGCAACAGCAGGTGCTTAGTGATTGCCCTTCAAATTCCACATCATTAGCTACACCAGTGGTGCCATTGGAGCAGGGACAGCCCGATGACATAGTGAGCCATCAGGAGAGGTTGGTGAAAAAAAGTCTAGATCCTCAGTTGTCTTTAATGAGCAACCACAGCAGAAGAACTGCTATGTCGGGGGGAATACCTTCTCCAGCTTGCAAGTATTAGTTGGTGATTTTTTTCAGAAGAAACTATCTTAGCCTGTGAATCCTGAAGGCTTTCTAGAAGAGGCTAGAGCCCAGGTGTGGTTTTCTTTCCGCTCTTAGGGTGTATGTTCAAGGGAATTGGTCTGTGAAGCTTTAGATTAGTACGGGGTTTGTTTGTTTGATTTTTATATGGGCCTTTTGAAGAGCCTGCCCATATTTGACCATTAATGTTAATGCAGGTAAAGTTAAGAGCTATTTCAGAATCAATTTTGCACAAATTTTCTGATTGTACACTACGAGTGGATGAAGCTCTGCTGGAACAAGTCACTCATTCTGGGTTAGGAGTATTCATACAGGGAGAAATTAGAAATAGAAAATCTTCATGAACAGAAAATCCCTGTAGCTTGATTTAGGTGTCCGTAAGCCTTCCTCCTCTCTCATCTGCTCTCTTCTTCCCAGGTGCATTGTAACAACATGTTTTCCAAGGGGGTGAAGATCTTCCAGAAGGTGGAGTGTCTGTTCAAACCACGCCTGATTGCAGACTGGGAGCCCGAACCTGTTGGGGTGGCAACTGTCTTAGATGACAAAAACCCCAGTGCTAGGTTTGTGACTGTCCCCCTCAACCAGCGCGTAGGTAAAGCCATACTTTGCCGCTTCTACTTCGCTGACACCTGGATGATGATGAGCGAGATTTCCTTCCAGTCAGGTGAGGATTCCTCCACGTCGAGCGGATCTGGGGAAGCACAGGGAGCAGAAGAGATGGTGTGGAGGTGCAGGACGTGGGGTTAACACGGGTGTAGGGCACTGTGGGGCTCCAGGATAGCAAGGAGGAGGTAGAAGCACTGAGAGGGCTGGAAGGACAATGCAGGGGCAGAAGGGTCCGGTCTACAGTGGGTGCTTTTCAGGCTGATGCACATGTGGAGGAGCACAACCAGCACAACCAAAAATTGGACTGCAGAGCATTTCTTCTTGGGACAGCTGCCTGCTGCATATGGGGTTGATTTTTACTCCCCTTTACAGAGTATTCTGTTACAAATAATTTAATTGTACGTACAGCTGATGATCAAGTTAGCAGATTATGAAAAAGAGGCAGCTGACTTTTTTTTTCCCTATGTCTTAACTGTGATGCATAAGTCGGTGCCATGAGGTGCTTTAAAAGGCTCTAGAAGGGAATGGACAAAGTCTTGGAGAAAACCCCCAGCTCTGACAGTGAACTGATTTGGCTGTAGCTTCCTAATAAAAGGTCTCTAATCAGCTATAGCGAGAGGAGGTTCCTGGGGGAAGAGTGCTCTGATGGCAGCTTGCTCCTTACCTTGCTGATAGCAGCCCCCCTGGCTCCCCTCGCTGTCGTGCGTGGGACTAGGCAGGCTCCTGAGCTGGGCTGGGCTGACTATTCTTATAATTATGCTAAAATGGGAAAAAGGAAAGCTCTTGCTGCAGCTCCTTCTCTCTGGCCGAGCTCAGGGAAGGCTCCTGCACCCACTGGCAGTTTGCTGGGGTCAGGAAGCACACGCTGTGCAGTGGAGAGGCTCATCCCTGCGGGTGCTGAGAAGTGAGTGGGTATCTCTGCTCCTGCTGTTGGTGACCCGCTGCGGGGTCTCAGCCCCGTGCTGCACGGGAAGGCAGGAATGGTGGCTGGGATTGCACTGACCCCTGGCAGGAGCCCGGAGGTTGTTGAACTGATGCCTTCCCTTCCCTTCCACAGACATGGAGAGCGTGAATCCTAATTTTGTTACGGCAGCCACCAGCACGACGGATCTCCTGGAAACGGAGTGCAACGTTACCGAGGGGACTTGGGGTAAGGACTTGAGCCATGCCAAGGGCTCAAGTGTCAGGGGATTTCACAGTAACATCCTAGTTGGTGTGGCCTCTCCATTTCTGGAGATCTGGGGTATGGCCTGGTTGTTGCCCTCATGCGCAGGGCTGCGTTTTACTGTCCTCTGAGCCTCAGCTGTTTTTTCTTCCCTCAGCTGGCCAAGGCTGCCTCACAGCAAGTGGGCTGGAGGCTTGTGTGCAGCCAGTGAAACTCTGAAAACTGTCTGATCTCTCATGGATCCATCACAGGAACCTGTTCCACTGCTAAGAACAGTCTTTGACTGCAGAAGTTCTCTGCACAATTCTTAGCTACGAGCCTCCAAAATGAGAATTTCTGATGAGAGCAAAACGTGAACACAGCTAATGTTAATGCTCAGAAGGCTGCTTGAGATCTTTTCTGTACCAGGGACATGTAGGAAGGGACGTGGTGGCAGTTAGCCAGCACAGGTAACAACCTGGGCTTTATTAACTCCGGATTCTTCTTCATACCTCTGTGATTGCAGAAACCACTTCTTCTGTAACCAGCACCTGGATAGGAGAGAAAGCAGATGACTCCAATACCTCCATCCTCGTGGGCTGCCTTGTGGCTATTATTCTTCTACTCCTGATGATTATATTCATTATTCTTTGGAAGCAGTATGTCCAAAAAAGGTTGGAAAAGGTAATACAATGGGGCTATTCTGCAGACACAAGTTTGGTATTAAGTATTAACCCCAGTGATCTCGGAGTGGAAGGCGCAGGGTTTTCCCAGCTCTGTAGAGCAGCTAAAGCTCTGTTCCCACAGCAGGGGAGGATGGCAGCCCTGTCCAAGATGTTACTGGAAATTGCTGTTGTTGCAGCCAATACATTACTTAACAACTCAGCATTGCCTCAGCATTTTTTTTTTCTTTCTCTTTTGCAGGCCCCACGTCGAATCCTGGAGGAGGATGCCACGGTTCGCCTCTCCTTCTATAGCTATACCATTGCCAACAACCAGACCCAGATCCACCAGTCCAATCCCACCTATGAACGTGCTTTCCCACTGGATTTGGAATATCATCAGCCAGCCACGCTGCTCCAAAAGCTTCCGGAGCTCTCCCAAAGTGCAGAGGATTCAGGTAACGTAATCAGCAGTCTCCAAAAGTTATGCATTTATTCTTAGAATCATCGAATTGTCTAGGTTGGAAGGGACCTTTAAGATCATCTAGTCCAACCATCAACCTAACTCTGATAAATTTGTTTATTTATTTATCAGTTTATCTGCATTTATTCTTTTATTATTTCCCTCAAGTTTTAAAATGTGCCCCTTTCAGTGTCCGAGTAATCTTTCCCTGACTCCTGTGCAATGCTACACTAACCCAAGGACCTGAGAGAATATTCTGGAGCTCTGAAACTTTTAGCACTTAGCTTGGCAGATGGAGCACCCATTAGAGGGTGATGGCCTCTAATTGTTCTCTTTGAAGACTGCATTTACACGTTAGACAGGTCATCTTTTAGGAGCTGGTCTTAGCAATCACTGATCGTTGGTCTCGTCAGTCCCTGCAGCACTCCTGGGCTGTCCAGGCTGGCTGGTGAAGAAGACCTTTACTACTTCTTCCTGCAACAAGGGCTCTGTGAAATTTCCTTGGAAAAAGCAGGGGGAAACACAGCAGAGAATTGTCAGTGGTGCACTGGCTTCCAGCCCCTGGGGAGCTTTTGGACGCTCACAGAAGGGAATGTTTCCAGCAGCGTTTTTCACTCGGGGCTGGCAGTGCTGATTAGTGAATGGAAGGGCAGTGCAGCATTCCCCAAGCACTGCCAAGCTGCTAAGATCCAGCATTATACTACACAGGAAGATTGATTTGGATTGAGTCAGGATGGGAATTCGAAGCAGAACAAATGCTGTGTAATTCTGACCTTACAGGGAGCTAATTGTAAAGAGTTATCCCATGATATTTATGTGAATACGCTGTAGGAGGTGGCATGGCATGCTAAAATGTACATGGGAAATGGAAACCTCCATCAGTTTTATTGCAGAAGGGAATCCAGAGCAAGTCTGATGTTGCAGACCAACATCCCTGTGTCAGGTCAGGGAAACGGATCATATTTAGGATGAATCAGAAACAGGAAATCACTTCAGACTCATGTTTCCATGTCTGGGCAAGAACCGTAGCTCTCATAACTGGGTAGAGCAGGCAGCTGTTTAACAGGAATTCACTGGCACCTCACTGGTTTTCTGGTGGCTGCAGAAGTGCAGCTTCATCTGGTTTAAGCCCCCAAAAAGCAAAGCAGTGTCTTCCATCTGCACGTACCTTGGTACAAGGACGTAGGTGTGCAGTTAGGCTAAATTCCCAGAGGTCTGTGGGATGGAGTGGGGTGGAACCCAGGCTGTACTGGTTTTACAGGAGTGTGTCTGACTCCAGGTGTCTCTGGTTTCCCTGCAGTGTGCAGTGGGGACTATGCTGAGCCTGACCTGACCAAGTCCACCCCTCACCAAGGCTTTCAGAACAACGTTCCTCACTACGCCGAGACGGATATCGTCCACCTGCAAGGTGTGACCGGCAACAACATGTATGCAGTCCCGGCCCTCACTGTGGACTCGCTTACCAAGAAGGACATCTCGGTGGGGGAGTTCCCTCGGCAGCAGCTACGACTCAAGGAGAAGCTGGGAGAAGGACAGTTTGGAGAGGTACAGCCATTCTCAACAGAAAGGACGCGCTTGGCACGGTGAAGCTTCTGAGCTGCCTCTCTGGCTCTGCTTCACATCTGGGGGCTGAGGGACCTGCATACCAGTATTTTATTTAATACATGTCTTTGCGGTTGGGGAAAGCTGATGTCCCTTAGCGTAGGCTTCAGAGCCTCATTCTGCACCCGTGAGGCTGCTGCTGGAACCACATGAGTCTTTCTCAACCGATGAGCTTTGCAGACTTCTGTTCACTCTCTAGATCCCCATTTATGATCCTACAGAAAAGGCCTAGGGATGAGAACTCAGGCTGTTTCATGGTTGTCCATGGATATCTCACACATGCGGTGGCTGTCACCCACCTTTAGGCCCGAGTTTGAAAACTAGCAGTGGCTCCAGCCAAGACAGATTGATCCTAGTTGTAAAAACAGCTTTCACATTAACAAGTGGAGGTTCTGGTGCAGCTCTGGTGCTGGCCCAAGCAGGGACAGACATTTCCAGGCACTGTGGTGCCCTCACACACTCTCTAGCGCTGCTGCCCACTTAAGCCCCAGTTTGTGTCAGAAGCCTCAGGCAGCATGATACATACATCTGCTAAGCTTTCTCTGTACTCCTTGAGCTGCCTTCAAGCTGTGAGTGTTTTCACCTCGCCTTTTCTTCTCTCCCTGCTTTGTTCCAGTCTTCTCCTCACCCACTCCCACTCTTCTGCTGCCTCTTTCCTGCCCAGCTTTTGCTCACTGACAGCCTTAAATTCTACCTGTCTGCTACATTTTGGCGAAGCACAGCCCTTAACTGACTGCTTCCTCATCTGCAATGGGCCCATCTTTATAATTCGTGCCTTCTCACAGCCCACCTTCCCTACCTCAGCCCCTTCCCTGTCCCCCTCACTGCTTTGTGGATCACTCAGTATATTGGAAAAGCGCTGACATCCTCCATCTCTTCACGTGGCTGTCAGTACAGTCCCTCCTGCTGGAGCCTGGATCCTGCCCTGTCTTGGGCTGTGCTCCAAAAGTGAAACAGAGAGGCTTTTTTTTTCCCCTCTTTGTTTTCCGTCTGGTTTCTCCTTGCCTCTTGTTTCTGTCTTTATACCTGTCAAAGCTTTCTCCTCCTCCTCCTTTGTGTTGTCAAACAGCAGCAGCCAGGCTCCCCATCTCCATTTTCCTGGGAGATTGATTCAGAGCCTGTTCCTTTCCTCACATCACAGGCCCTTTCTTTCCCTCACTTTTGCAAATGTGCTGCATCACGTTCTCCCTTCTCTCCTCCTCACCTCCTTAGTCTTTACCAAACCGGTTGTCATCACACGCTCTGCTCCGCTTCTCAGGCTTAGTGTGCAGTCTCCCTTCTAGCAATGTGGCTCATTGCTTCTTTATTTTCACCTCTCCACTCAGAGCTTTCTTCCCTTTCAAGCTTTTTTTTCTTCCTTACTCCTAACCATCCACTCCCAGTGACACATTACCTGCACTTGTCATACACGCACTGAGTACCACGGCTCTTTCCTGTTCCTGCTCTCGTGACTCTACTTTCCCCACAGCAGATTTCATCCTCCGTGTAGCCTCAGCAGCATCTTTGTACTTCTGTCTCTATTCTGTGGGTTTGTCCCATTTCTCCATGCTGTCTCCCTTTTTCACCTCACCATGCTTGTCACGTAAGTTCTCGTGCTTTCTTCATATAAAATTCATTAAACTCCCATTACATTCCCCTCACTGCTCCAAGGCTTTGGCTGACACATCCAGTCTGCTCCCCTCCTCCGGTCCTTTTTCCTGTCCCACACGCTCAGGTCTGTCTGCTTTCCCCACCCAGTTCTCCAGCAGAATATGCATTCTGGTAAATTCTGAAGCCAAATGTCTTGTCATCTCCTTTCTTACACAACAGTAATTTTATGGCAGTAATTTGATGTCTTCATTCATTTATCTGAAGAAACTTGGCATTTTTTGTACTCCTTAGGGTATTCATCTCTGGGTATATTCGCAGGTGAAGTGTTCACATCACATACACATGGTCAGACACACATTTTTCTCTTTTTTTCTTTCTTTTTCCCCTGAAATTAGAGGACTGTGGATAGCTGTCTGTAATTGCTGGATGCTCCTCGGTTACGTTTGAGCGATGGCTGAAGCTGGTTGCAGGACAGTTGTGTACGTGTATGGCTGGGGTGAGCTGTACATGCCAAACCTCTGCAACCCAGCTGTTGGCATGCCCAGGCAGAGTAAAGCAGACAACTCCAGCACAGTGGCCTTTCTGAACATCCCCAGTACTTGCTGGGAACACTGGGACTGCCCCAGTAATCTACTGCACCAGTGTGCACAAGTGTGGTAAATTCAGTGCCTTGGGGACCTGTGAGGCTGCAATCCACAGCTGCTCCTACAGCATGGGCTATACAATGTATGTACACATTTTGTCCAGGATCTAGGGCCAACCTATGGGCTATTTCCGATCAGAGCAGAGTCACCTTCATTAGATCATTCGCTTGGTCCTTCTGCCAGTAGTGACCCAACTGATGACCTCAATGTGACAGTGTTATCCTCTGGTTTTTGGCCTGTGCATGCTCTCATGGCTGCCTCTGCCTCCTGCCCTGCAGGTGCACCTTTGTGAAGCCGATGGCCTGCTGGAATTCCTGGGAGTCTCCTCTTCGGAATTCACCCACCAGCCAGTCCTCGTAGCGGTGAAAATGCTGAGATCAGATGTCAACAAAACAGCCAGGTAAGTGCATCCGCAGGGCTGAGAGGGGAAGCAAATACTGCCCCAGCAACACTTTCACACAGGTTAACCCTGATGACTTCTGTGAGTGAGTGTCGTGTGTCTTTAGTGTGTTCTGTGTGTTTGTGTAAGGAAAGGAGCACACGCAGGGAGGGGAGGAACAGATGTAACATCAAGCTGAAATGCTGTGTTAATCCTGTTTGCTGGGGAAGGGGGCCAGTGGGAACACGAGCACAGAACCAGCTTTCAAACCACTGCGTGGAGATGTGTAAATGTCTCTGAACAGAGATTTTTCTTATGTGCTACTTCTGCTTTCCTTAGACAAAGGAATAGTTTAGGATTCGAACCTGTGTTTTCTGTTTTACAAGAAATGACTTCCTGAAGGAGATCAAGATCATGTCGCGGCTGAAGAACCCAAATATCATCCGTCTTCTGGGGGTGTGTGTGCGCGATGACCCGCTGTGCATGATAACGGAGTACATGGAGAACGGAGACCTCAACCAGTTCCTGTCGCAGAGGGAGATCTACAGCAAATTTGCCATTTCAAACAATATTCCCTGCGTCAGGTAAGAGGAGCTGCCCAGGTTCGGGACAAATCAGTATCACAGAGCTACCAGTTCAACCTGTTGTGCCCTCCGGATGGTGACCTTCCTCTGGCCATGGCCACGGCACACGCTGTGGACACTAGTCCTACTAAGTCCTACTTTGCGTGGGACGTTGTTCTTGAGGCCTCTGGGGGTCTGTGTTCCTGTGAAGTGTCCCTGACTGCGGGATGTTCTGGTCACAGTGACTGTCTGAGAGGTATTGTTTACTGGTGGGACCATCTGTTTATGTTACTGGGTTTGCACCAAATACTTCATTAATATGGGAAGCCAGTGGCGTTACAGCAAGAATTTTGGGATGCCAGTCAAGAATGTCTCTTAGGCTTTTAAGAAGGTTTGTGTGTTCTCTGGATGTTTGAAAAATAATACGTGAGTGGAGCTGAGTGCAGGAAAGATTTCATCAGCCAACAGAAAAGGAATATTTGGCAAAGAAAAACCATTGCCTGTCAGTGGTGGCACTTGGCTCCCTCCTCTATGGAAGGATTAAATCTAGTGTAAAAGCATCTCTACTGTTGCAGAAATCCTCTGCTCAGAGGAGAGTTGTGCAGGACTAACGTGTGTTCTGCTCCATAAACCTGCACTGATCAGAAGTCACGGCACAGCTTAGCCTCTGGCCTGTACCTCCCAAAGGATTAGGTTTATTTATAGTTCAGGAAGGCAGGAAAAGTTCCGTGGATGGACTGGATGGGAGATCACTGGGTCTTACCATGTGGAGACAACACCAGCGGATCTGCTGGTGGCTGGCAGTGGTCAGGGGTCCTGTTGGGGAGTGTTAAATTGGTGTCCTGCAGTCATGACACAGCAGAAACTGTAGGATGGGAGAGGGTTGGCCTCTGAATAGAAACATATTCCAGCTCTCTCCAGTCTCCTGCCCTTTCTGAAACAGCTTTCACCTTTAGACTGGTGGCTTTTTTCCTGGCCAAAGCCTCAAACTGTCCTTTTTTCTTTATCTCCTCCTTGTCTCCCATCTGACTTCAGCACTGTTGCTCATTATTCTTCCTCGGTTTCCATTACTTGGCTCTACCTCTAGTTTTTCTTCCTCTCCAGCTGATCTTCAGCCTCTCCCTTTGTCCCTTCCAGCCAGATAGAGTTTCACGTTAAAGGCAGCGGGAATGACTCGCTCAGATATCTGTCTGTAGAGGAGTTGTTTGCTGACAGTGAAATGAATCCCCTGCTAAAGGGTGCAGCTTGTCTCTGTGGGTGTCTGATTGATGGGACAAGGTCCAACCATCCCACCCGTCTGTCAAACTCAATATTTTGTGCACCAAATGTGGTGACCAGCCCTTTCCCGCAGAGAGGTCACACATTTTTAAATCCTTATGGCTCTTTGGGATTTGAAATGCATCTCCCTGCCGTCTCTCTGGCTGTTTAGCAGATGAAGATGAGTGTGCTGAGAGCCCCACGCATCCAGCCCTGCAGAGGGGCAGTGGGGCAGAAGGTAGCTGCTGGTGGGACCCTGCCAGGGGGCAGGTGGGACAGGAGACACTGGGCTTCTTGAATGGGGAGGGAACAGCCCTAGACAGGGGGACAACCGGAGCTGAGCAGGGGCAAGGAGAAGGTGGGGTCTGGAGGCTGTGCCCACCCCTGTGTGAAGAGTCCACAACCAGGTGAACAGGGTGCGAGGGGGTGGCAGAGTTCCGGAGCTGTGGGCACAACAGGTCTGCCCAGATTGAGCGTCGAGCCCACGGAGGGACTGGGCCAGTGTCACCTGGCTGAGTTGTGGGGGTCACCATGGGTCATGGTTTTGACTGGATTGACCGATCGGAATGACAGATGACCCCTCCATCCCCCCTCTAAGGGAAAGAGAGGAGAGGAAGAGATAAAAGAGATTTATGAGTTTAGAAAAAACCTAAAATGAAAATGTTAATAAATAATGAAATAATAAATAATAAAAAGGAAAAAAAGAAAAAAGTATACAGTATATACAAAACCGTATCAAGCTCCCAGGATGATGATCACGTCACCAGCAGGTACAGGGAAAAGTCCCAGACTGGACTCGGGGATGGACAGGAGCTGGATTCCGGATCTGGAGTCAGGAATGCTCGGATCGGGATCAAAGGCAGACGAAGAGACAGGGTCCTCCTCAGACACCGGCCACTGAAGAAAGAGTTGACCCTTTGATCCCTCAGCTTTTATACTGAGCATGATGGAGATGGGATGGAATACCCTGTTGGTCAGGTTTGGGTCATTTGTCCTGTCCATTCCTCCCTACAGGTGGGACCCCTTGATGCTTTTCTGCTTCCGACCCTCCCGTGGGGCAAATAACAAATTTACCTGACTTTGGTTGTTATGGCTGTTATAGCAATCAGTATAAGCAAGGGCCTCTCTGCACACCATCCCTTGGTCTAATCACGTCTCATCACTGTAAGAGTGAACAGTTTCTGAACAATATGCTGTTAATTTCAGAGTTTAGTTCGTTAGAAGAGGCCCAGCTAAAAACGTAAAATTACTGAACAGAAAATTAGTTCTGTTTTACCTCAAACAAGGACACCATGATGAAAGGCTGGGAGAGAAGTGGTGCCCAGACCCTCGTCCAGCCCCTCCAGTCAGGGGCTGCCTCTGAATCTGTGGGGCAGTAGCTTAGTCATTGATTCCATCAGCTAGATGGGATCTGTTATTATCACATGCATTTCGTTGTTATTTAGATAATTTAGATAATGCGGTAGTGCCTTTCTCATTGCCACCAGAACACAAGAGAGGAGGAGACTAAGACTTTCTTTTTCTGAGCTGTAGCAGAGAAATACTAACTGTGAAGAGTTTATTAGGTTTGTTGTGACAAATGCTTGGCGGTGGGAAGCGTTTGAGCACACGCAGTGGGAAACAAGCCCAGCATCACAGAATGGTGTGTGAAGAATGGTGAAAGTCAGGTGGTCCAAATTCTGTGTATCATGCAACTTAATATTATCTCCATTTTCCTACTGGGGAATTAAAATTACATTAGGTGGAAAATACATCTGTTTATATTCTCAGCAATATTACATATATTTAAAAAACCAAAGCTCTCTAATGTTAAGTGACATACTTATATTAATGTAAGCACCAGCAGTGGTGGCAGTGTGTGAAATACCAAGCTAAGCAGTTTTTTGGGTAGGAGATTCTGAGATTGTACACCTGAATTTTTCATGTCTCTCTGCGAAAAGTTAGTGCTTTGATGCATAAACTCTTTGAAAATCTTGAGATAAATGCTTGATATTAAAAATAATAATTATGTAAGGGATGTCAAATTCTAAGGGCCCTGAATTTCAGGGACAGCTTGTCTGTTCTTGCTGTGTCAGCTCAGGAACTTGGCTTAGTCTGGCAGGTGGGGGTGTTAATGCCCTGGAAGGAGATGGTTTAGTTTCACTGTTATGGCACAAAATAAATACTGGGTCGCTGTAGTACATCAAACACAGGAAATGTCAAGGAAGAGTTGAGTTTGGGGAACTCTATTGATTTTTATTTTTATTTTTTTTCTTTCTGTTTTGTTTCCTTTCAATGCAGCTACTCTAACCTGCTGTACATGGCCACCCAGATCGCCTCTGGAATGAAGTATTTAGCCTCGCTGAATTTCGTGCACAGAGATCTGGCGACTCGGAACTGCCTGGTGGGGAACAACTACACCATCAAGATTGCAGACTT
Source organism: Tringa tobata (assembly GCA_033628505.1). Taxonomy (NCBI): domain Eukaryota; kingdom Metazoa; phylum Chordata; class Aves; order Charadriiformes; family Scolopacidae; genus Tringa; species Tringa tobata. The sequence continues at coordinate 54,776 of JAHREE010150463.1, forward strand.
TGGCATGAGCAGGAATCTTTACAGCGGGGATTACTACCGTATCCAGGGAAGAGCTGTTCTGCCCATACGTTGGATGGCCTGGGAGAGCATCCTCCTGGTAGGGACTGCACAAAGCCCTTCTCTCTCCCTTCCTCTGAGTTTTCACTGTGCCCCTGAAATAGCAACACGTTTTTGTGTGTGTGTGTGTCACGGTCCTTAGAGCATCAAAACGTGTGCTCCCGATGGCCCCAGGTGAGATGTCCATTAGGTCACGTTGGACATAACTCAGATCCTGGAAAAGGATCATGTCCTTGCAAACGGCATAATTTCAAATCATCTGGGGGTGTAATTTGTGTTCTGTGCCTGGCATTCGGGATTCCTGCTGGAATCGTAAGGAAATTGCCTTTCTGTGCTTGTTTCCCTAGCTGTGAAGCTGAGAGGGACAGGGACAGAACTTCCTGAGTTCCAAGAGCCAAGTCCAATTTTAAGGTTGGGGCTTTGTTTCGTGTTTGAGGGTCCTGCTGTCTCCCCTCAGGAGATTGTTCAACAGCCCGAACGCATCCAGTTTGGAGGCAGTTCCTTAATATTCAACCCCATATTTCTTTCTCAGAGTAGTTGATGAGATCATGTGGTTGTACTTTCTCCCAACACCGACTCCAAGTACCCAGAAAAATTGTAATTACCTCTGCTATAAAGGCTGATAGGCCTAAGCTTTTCTAAATTCACCCTATTTTCCTGGTGACAGCTGCATCTAAACCATTAATGACTCCCATCTTCCCTGTGTGAACAGCTCCTAGACATTACAGACTGCTGGGGTTGCCGGATAAGTCTGAGCAATCCGGGTCTTGGATGTTTTCTGCCCAAACAGGCCTTCCAGCCCCCAATTGTTTTCTGTTACTTTCTGAGCACTCTTGAGCTTTGGTTTTTTTTTTTTACTTCTTCAGAAACACATTGTTCCAAACGCGGCCAGTTTGGGCACATTTTTCCGAAGACAGAAAACAGGGACAGCGAGCAGACTGTCACCAACTTCTTACATGTGCAAAGAGCAAAATTATCTTGGCCTTTCTCTAAGAGTCTGGAGTCTGCTTCCTCTCTGCTTTCACCCCGAGGGCTTTGCCTCCTGTTCAAAAGCTTTTCTGCTCTGCGGTGCTGGGTTTAGGGTGGAGGTAGGCAGCAGCCATCTGCCCTCCATCCATTTTTCCTACTGCCGCAAGGGAACTGCAAGGGCAACTGCTTTCTCAGGAGGGACAGGAGTCCCTGGCTCTCTCTGAGACTTGCTTCTTGTTTCAAGAGTGAAAACAGTGACAGTTGCCCCCTCTTAGAGCTGTCCTGAGGGTCACACAGATGTGCTGCTCCTGCCCCACGAAGCAGAAATGTCCCTTTGAGCATTGCTGAGAGCAGGTCCCCTGCTCTGCTCTCCTTTTTTTTTTGAGAGCATTTTCCCAGGTACCGATTCTGCATCCTCGTGTTCAGCTGCAGGGAATGCAGAGCGAAATATTTTATGCTGAATGTGAGCAGCCTGGGCTTACAGCATCCTCTCTGCTCACAGGGCAAGTTCACCACAGCCAGTGATGTCTGGGCGTTTGGGGTCACCCTCTGGGAGATGTTCATACTGTGTAAGGAGCAGCCATACAGCCTCCTCTCGGATGAGCAAGTCATCGAGAACACGGGAGAATTCTTCCGGAGCCAGGGCAGGCAGGTAAGAAAGCAAACGGGACCTCTCCTTCCTCCACTTCACCTGGTCGCACCCACCCAAGTGGATCTTCATGGGGCCTTTCTGCTGGCCTTATGTCAAGAGAAATCTCTGCTTCTATTACCTTTCCAGGCGTGTCTTGCCTCTCTTACCCTCCCTGCAGCCTCGTTGCACTGGTTTTCCTCTCTTGGAGTCCTACTGGAAGAACCTCTTGGCCCTGTCCAGTGCCTCTTCCTTAAAAGCCACTTCTGTTCCAATCTGCCCTGGGTGCACTCTCCTCCTCAGCTTTTCTGGGCTCTCCTACACAACCCTTTTGCTCTCTTCCTTTTGTCAGAGCTCTCTCCCACTAGTGTTTCCTCTGAAAGATGAGGAAACCCTTACTGAGGTGGAGAAGGAGGAGTTGCTGGTGCCCGGGGGTTGGATACTGTCATATCTCCACGTGGCTGAGAAGCCTTTGGCCATCTCTAGTTGCTGAAGGGCTTTTCTGTGTCATTGGCCTCTCTTACTGACTCCACTGCGGGTACCTCCAGTAGATACCAGTGATGATGCAGGACAACCCAGCCCCTCAGTACTGAGAGTCACCCTGCCCCAGGAGGTGGAGTGTCAGTTGTTTGCTGTTCCCCCAAAATTCACCTTTAGCACCAAACAAGTTAAAGAATTAAGGGGCATAAAATAATGGAAAGTTTTATTCACTGTCTGCGGAATACTAATGATTTCCTGAAGAGCCTGAAAAATGTGTATTGAAATGAGAGGGGGGGGAAAAAAAGAATTCTGCCGAGCTGTGCTTTAGATAAGCTCTAAAAGGTGTTTTTTCTGTCTCTGCTAACAAGCTGTCACGATGCTTAGAAAGCCTCATGGGTTGTCTACGGTGAGTGAAAGTATTTGGATTTTATTGTGGTAAATTTGGGTTTGCTTTGTGTTTTGCTGTCACTTGGAAGATGAATCTCTCTGAAGCATTCGTGTTTCCTGGGGGACAAAGGACTGTTTTGTGACCAGCTCATCAGACAAGTTGGCAAAGTGTCCGCAGTGCCATTTGAGATGGCATCAAGGCTTCATCCAGACTTCCCTGCCAGATTCACGCTTCATGGATTTCAAACATTGCATGATGTCCGTGTCTTGTAAACCTAGAGTGAAACTGTCCTTTTGGTTTTCATTTAGCAGAGGTTCAGTTCTTTTATGAGAAGCCCACTGAAATAGCTCTATTTTCCTTCCTTTCAGATCTATCTCTCCCAGACTCCTCTGTGTCCTAACCCTGTGTTTGACCTGATGCTGAAATGCTGGAGCAGGGATATAAAAGATCGTCCCACTTTTGACATGATTCACCACTTCCTGCTGGAACAAATGGAATCAAACATTTGACTCCGGAAAAAGAGACAAACTGTTGAGACCAGAGTGACTTTGGGTGTCTCTGCCTGTACCTCACGGAAGGCGGTGGGGCCACCTTGCTCTCCTCCCTTGACTGTTCCGTATTTAAGTTGAGATGTCCATGGCAGCTGCTCATTCTATTGGCCATGGTCTGACACGCAGGACCAGAGGATCTCATTTGGTTGAAAAAAAAAAAAAAAAAAATCATCTCCTCCTCTTCTGAATCATTTTCCTGGGAATACTGTGAGAGGGGTTTTATTAGATACCCGTACACCTTTGGGCAAAACGAACGAGGAAAACTGAGAGACTCTGAGCTCTCTCCTGGGTGGAATAAAAAGCGGTGAGAGCGCTACTGCTCAAGAACAGATGTCTAGAAGTAAAGACTTCAGCCTTCTGAAACGATTCCATTAAATCAAATGGAAGTCTTGTGCACATTAGCGAGTGTTTCTGAGTGCTCTTGCTACAGACAGTGTGTAGTGAGAGACGAGAAACGCCGAGAGCTAGGGAAGGGTTTGACAGACTTGAGAAGTGACGGAGCTGGATTTAGCAACCCTTTGGAAGTGACGCTACCAGGGTCTACGGAGGACGCTGATAGAAGAGTCCAAGATCATGTTCTTTTTTTCCTGTGGTTGTTAAGCACTGCTTTTGTTATATATGTGCGTTTTCCCCACACTGGATATTTTTTTTTTTTCCTAGAAAAAAAAATAATTTTGAAAATGAATGTTCAAGGTCATAGGAAGGTCACTATGGTAGAAGATCTTCTTTTGGCCTACAAATTAAGGCTAGGGTAGGGAGTCTGTATTGAAAAGTAGCTGATACTGTACTACTGTCACTATGTAGATTTATTAGCCTAATGAACTTGTAGCCACAATGGACTGATGTGCAATTAATCCTGTATAAGTACCCATTAATATGAGATCTCGAAGTCAATGCTGTTACCTGTGCAGAGGGCACTTGGGTTTTTTGGTGAAAGCGAGTGGCGGGGAGCAGAACCCGCTGTGTCACTTGTCATAGGGGGAGGAAGAGGAGGGGACAACGGGCTGTTGCCAGCACACTCCTGTGCACCCACACTCAGATTAACACTTTTCTGGCAGCGGTGGTTCCTCCTGGGGTCTGCAGCGGGGACGGTGCTGTCACCCAGGCAGAGCACTTCAGCCCGGGCACGGGGAGACGGGACTGACACATCCCCTTAGCTTGGGTTTGGGTTTTATTTTGGATGTTCCCTGCACAACGCAAGACAATTTACTCATTGAACTTGGGGTTGGTTGTTTTTTTGTTTGCCGTGTCACAAACGGCTCATTCTCTGGAGGGTTTTAGAGGGCTCTGAAATCCATTTGGAGTGAGTTAGAGAATTCAGCTGGTTTCTACAATAAATCCATTGTGGATTTACCAGGTGCCTGGGGAATACTCTGCTATTCCCTCTCTAATAGTTTAGCAAGATACTTAGGACCAAACCAAATATTTCCTAAGCTGGGAGAAGATGAAAGGGTTTTTTTTTTAAGCAGCATCCAGCGTGGCATGTATTTCCAGTAAAGATAAAAAGATCATTTTTTGTCTTAGCCACAAGCATCGTGTGAACGGCTGTCGGTGCTACGAGCTCTGTAAGGGCACTGCTGAGAGAGGGGATGTCAAAACGGTTATAAAACGAGGATAATTCTTACATTGAAAGAAAAAACCTGCTTCTGAATTGGCCGATGGCAGGATGGAGGGTGGAACGGCTGCCTCTGCTCCCCCGGCAGAGCAAACCCCCTCGTGAAGTTTCCCAGTTGCAGCTCATGTGGTAGGACCATGCCCAGGTTGTCCTGCTGCAGACCCGGCCTGGGCTTTCCCTGCCTGCAGGAGGTGTCTCTGGAGGGTGTTAGACGGCTCTGAAATCCATTTGGAGCAAGTTAGAGAATTCAGCTCGTTTCCACAATAAATCCATTACGGATTTACCAGGTGCCGGGTAGGTGTCTCCACCCGAGCTGGTCCTCTGAAGAGCTGGAGGGTCCAAGTCATCTCATCTCCCAGCGAGGGCGACACGGGCTCAGGTGAATCTCGCCCCTAAATAGATTATTATTTTTTTTCTCTTTTGACTAGAGGGGCCCAGGGTGAGCTGCCGTGACACGTGCGCACCGTCTGTCTGGAGCTGGGTGGTGGGGGGCAAAGCCAGCGTGGTCCCCCTGCAGCCTGTGGGGCGCTGATGGCTGGCAAACCACGCACCAACTGTATTTCTGGAGTATTCCTTATCCTCTCCTAGAAAACGTACCCCAGTAACACACAGCCACGTGCGTGATCTCCTGTGCTTTGGGATGTCAGAGCGCTGTAACACCACCTGGGTGGGCTTTGTACTTCTGTTATGTCAGGACGTGCTGTTCCTCCATTGACATGTTGACATACAAAGTTTCTCTCATATCAATAAATTCTAATGATAACCTTGACAAAAGTGAATTCCTACCTTTTTTTAATTTTTTTTTTTTACCCAGGTGTCTGCACTGGGGACCGATGTTTTGGTCTGATTATTCAGTAGCTCTTTGGTAAGTTTGTGACCCCCAGGTTTGGAAGGAGCAGCCACTGGCCATTTAAAGGAGTGAGCTTTGAAGGGAGTTTCTGGAAATGCTGGGAAGATGCTGGCCTGAGCCCGCTTGGGCTGGTGGGACCTGGACCAGCCTGGGATCATTGCTTGGTGCCATGAATCCGTTGCTGCATTTCAGTAAGCAATTTTTTTTCATCTTTGTGTTAAGCTCAGATCTAGGCTGGGAGGAACCTTTGTAGGTCTCATATCAAATTGTCCACTAGAAGCTGAGCTGACTTCCGGGCTCCATTGGGGTGCTCTGGGCTTTGGCCATCTGGGCCTTGAAGATCTCCAAGGATGGAGGTGCCACCACCTTCCCTGACCCAGGGCTGTGCTCCTCCAAGGGAGGAGAATTTTCTCCTTGTCTCCAGTGGGCCTTCCACTTGGTGTGTCTTGTGCCTGTTACCTCTTGGGTCTGTTGGGTTAAACCAACATTTTTATCTGCTCAGGTACAATTTTGGGTGGAGCCCAGGCACCTAAACAGATGAGGACAACCTTCAAATACTCTATGATTTCTGGTTAGTAGCTCTGAAACCTTAAAATGGTTCTTCCAGCCAGTGTTGGAAGGCAGTGAACATTTCCAGTGGTGGAAGGCGGTGTTCCAGGCAGTGAACCAGGCTGGCTGCTGATGTTGTACGTGGTGGAAACGCTGCTGGTGGTAACAGGAGTGCTGGTGTTTGACTTGAGGACATACTGGCCACCGTGGCTGTTCAGTAAATGGGAGACTTGTGTTCTGGGCCTGCTTTCAGCTGGAGGAGGGTGAAACCCACCGCACACAAAACAATATGGCCGTAATGGTGTGAGGTTCAACAAGGCCAAGTTCTGGGTCCTGCCCTTGGGTCACACCAACCACATGGATGCTTGAGGAAGAGTGGCTGGAGCTGCCAGGTAGAAAAGGACCTGGGGGTGTTGGTCGACAGTGGCTGAATATGAGTGAGCCAGCAGTGTGCCCAGGTGGCCAAGAAGGCCAACAGCATTCTGGCCTGTGTCAGGAACAGTGTGACCAGCAGGACTTGGGGCAGTGACCATCCCCCTGGACTGGGCACTGGTGAAGCTCCACCTCAAGTGCTGTGTTCAGTTTTGGGCCCCTCACAACAGGAAAAATATTGAAAGGCTGGAGCAGGTCCAGAGATGGGCAACGGAGCTGGTGAGGGGTCTGTAGAAAGAGTCTTGTGAGGAGAGGCTGAGGGAGCTGGGGGTGTTCAGCCTGGAGAAAAGGAGGCTGAGGGGAGACCTTTTCGCTCTCTCCAACTCCCTGAAAGGAGGGTGTAAAGAGGGGTGGGTTGGTCTCTTCTCCCAAGGAACTGGTGATGGGACAACAGGAAATGGCCTCAAGTTATACCAGGGGAGGTTTAGATTGGAAATTAAGAAAAATTTTATACTGAAAGGGTTATCAAGCCTTGGAAGAGGCTGCCCAGGGCAGTGGTGGAGTCCCCATCCCTGGAGGTGTTTAAAAGCCGGGCAGACGTGGTGCTGAGGGACATGGGTTAGTGGTGGTTTGGGTAGTGCTGGGTTGATGGTCGGACCTGATGGTCTGAAAAGTCCCTTCCAACCTGGGCAATTCTATGGTTCTATATGATGTTGGGAATTGGAACGACATTCTGCGTGAAGCAAGGCAGCGATTGCATCTCCAGCAGCCAGACCGGGAGGGCAGCGAGGAGCAGGGAGAGGAGGGCTGAACCTTCCACCGTGGCGTGGTGAGTCCCAGAACCTCTGCCCTGAGGTTTCCTCCACAGAAAGGTGCCCGCAGAGGCTGGTGTGTGTGGATAAGGCTGGGCTGGCCCTTCCTGGGTGGTGTGTGCTGGACACGAGCTGCGCCGTGAACACGTATTTGTGCTGGGGCTGCTTACGGGAACATCTGGTGCTGGTGTCCCAAGGGCTACGAGCCTTCAGGAAACCTGACAAACGCTATAAAATCTTTGTGTTCATCCAAAATTTCCAGGTGGGGGAGAAAAAAAAAAAAAAAAGACACGTCCAGAAAAACCTGAGAGGCTGTGTTCTGCAGCTGGAAACGCTGTCGGGTACCAACGCCGCTCCCGGCAGCATCACAGAGGTTTCCTGGGCAACTGCAGCTCCTTCCTCCCGCGGCCACCAGCGAGAGCGTCCCCAGTGCCATGGAACCCCCCAGGGAAAGCAGCATCTTCCCACCCCATCCCTGCTATATCCCTGGGTAAGTCAGGAAGTTCATCCAAAATGCCCGTTTGTTTCCCGTGCGAATAGCTCCTTCCCTTGGGATCACGTAGTATTTATGATTCATGGTGTTTAGGGTTTGGTTTTTTTTTTTAAGATGCTATTAAATATTCCACATAACAGTTCTCCAAAGGAGACAGGGCTCCAGGAGAAGCAGCACCACCTTGTAACAGGGTATAATTAAAGACTGTGCCAGGGTAAAGTCACAATTGTTCTACTTTTCCCCTCTCTTTTTTCATTTGTTTTAAGCTGCCAAATGTTACCAGGGCGGCTGGGCAGGGTTTGGCTCCCAAACTGCCCTAACTTCTGCATCGAGGAGGTTTGAGGGTCTCCTTTGAGTAAATAGTTGCATACCCTCGATGCGCTCTCCTCAAATCCTGTGGAGCCCAGTCCTGCTCCCCAGACCTCCTCTTGGAAGAAGTTGGTGACGCTGTGGGTGCTGGTGATCTGGGTCGTATGTAGTTGTTGGGTTTTGTCGAAGCTTCTTGCAACATCCTCCTCTAAAGGCTTGGAAAGAGGTCAGGAGTTGTTGGTGAGAAGATAAGACACGAACGGCAGGAGTAAGTGGGGAAGTTGTGTGGGTTCCCCTGGTGAGCCGTGCTGGGAGACGTGGTGTGTGACACGGGTGAAGGGGCTGGGAGGGCTGGACGGCCACCGAGGGGAAACCAAACTTCTCTTGGTACAAAAATCCAGCCTGAGCCCAGCTCCGATGGGTGCTGGGGATCTCCCCGGGCAGAGGGGGACGGTGACAGACCAGGCCACAAACCTCAGCGCAGAGAAAGGCAGGGCGGGCACGGGTGCAGGTCGGGGCAGATCCCAGCCGCGGGTGAAGGGTGGAGCAGGATTCCCTAACGATGCTCCCGCTGTGACGATCACACCGGTCCTTCCCAGCGCAGCAGCGTGCCGGATTTTTCCATTGCTGATCCCTGTATCTTCCCAACTTACACAAGCTCTGAGGTCGGGGGTTTTCAACACGTTTTCACGCTGCTGCGGCTGTCGGAGCGGTGGGATGTGTTACTCCCTGCCTGCTGTCACCCTGTCAAAGCTGTGCGCTGGCAGCGGCTTAGGAGAGACGAGGACCAGCAAGGAGGCTGGGTTTGCACCTCCCAAAGCCTCCAAACCTTCCCTGGCTCGCTCCTGCCTGCAGAGAGCCCCCCCAGAACCAGCTTGGAGCCCTGATACCGGGGCTGCTCCTCTCCCTG
>JAHREE010150463.1:78367-103728 GCA_033628505.1 Tringa tobata
GGAGCCCGAGGTGCTCGGGAGGGGCCCGGCCTCTGCCCCCGGGGGCCCGAGGGCGCTCAGGGGATGCCGTTTACCGGCAGCTCCTGTGTGAGAGGCACCTGGAATTAGGGAATTGTCAGAGTCGGAAGGGGCCTCTAGAGATCACCCAGTCCAACTCCCCTGCCAAAGCAGGGTTGCCCAGAGCACATCACTCAGGAGCATCCAGACGGGGCTGGAAAATCTCCAGAGAAGGGAACTCCATACCCTCCCTGGGTGGCCTGTTCCAGGGCTCTGGCACCCTCTGTCACCCTCCCGCTGCCAGGGGAGCGCTGTGTGAGGTGGTGTCCCCTGGGGAGGGAGCCTGGGCGAGCCGGGGTCCTCTGACAGGCCTGGCAGTGGGTGGCTGGCTCAGCCCTATACTCGGTGACACCTCTGCTGGTGAGACAGCCAAGCATCCCAGGCTGGATAAATGTCTCTCTCACATGCCTTTTCTCTGTCTTTTACTCTGCTGTACTGTTCGCCTTCCACCATCCAACTTTGTTAGCACATTCTTGCACTGACAGTTCATCTATTGGTCACAACTTCTGCCACGCATACTTTGATTGTTTTAGCAGAGCCTTTTTATGATTGTACGTATTCATTAGGATGCCAGCAAGGTCTACAAGCATCTCTTCTTGTTTCATGCTGTAGCTAAAACTTGAAAGAGGCTCCTAATTGTGTTCCCCAAACCCAGTCTCAAGCTGCTGCCTTAATGTGGGACTGGACTGAGGCAGGAGCAGCAGATGACCTCGATTCTTTCTGCACAAACAGCGCATCAGGCTGGTGCTGTGTCATTCAGGCATTCCTATAAGGCAGAGGGATGTTATGGTTTATATACATACGTACCGTGGTAACATGGATAACCATAATCCCAACTGCTTTGGTGGCTGGGTCAGGGGAAGAGGTGGGCAGGAGAAGAATAGCGCTGTGAAGGCTCTTGCTGGAGATCAAATAGCCCCTGGTAGCTGGCTTCATTCAAAGGTTATGGTGATTGATATTTCTCTCATGTAAACAACATATTCCCCCAGAGATGCTGGAAGGAGCCCAGGAGCGGTTCCAGAGACACTGTGAGGAGCCCCAGAACATCAGGAGTGATCACAGAGGACCCTGGGCAGCTCTAGTAGACCTTGGGAGAGATCTTCATCGGCCCCAGAGATGCCCAGGCACAACTAGGACACACATATGGTTTATCTTCCACATTCAAAGCCAGAACGCAGCAGGTTTATGCAGTTTACTTTGAGATAGCTAAGTAATGCAAAGGCATCAGAGTCCACATTTATCCCACCTAATTATAGACATTGATTTGAATAGCTAACTCTGGGCTGCAGTCACAGCAGAGGCAGTGGAAAGGGACGGCTCGCCCCACTCCTGCTCTGAACAGCCCTCTGATGACGCCTTTCTGTTCTCTCTAAAGGTGTTTGAGGTGATCAAATCCAAAATCTCAGTATCATTTAAGTATCCAAGGCAGCTGGAATGAATCCGGATCAGACTTGGTTAAGATTTTGTACAAGGCAATCAGTAAAGACAGCTTTTCCTCCAGGATGTGATGCTATCTCTTCAGAGTAACCTAAAAAATGGATACTGTCTTCTCTCTGCTTCAAAAGATGGAATCTCCTGTGTTTTGCTCTCTAGGAAAATCCATTCAGCATAAATTCTCATCGAGGTGTGCTCAGAACAGCGTTAACAAGCGTCTGCACTCGTGAAGCCCTAGAAAACCATCCCAAAAATGGAGCAGGAGGAGCCGCTGCAGGGCTAGTCGGGGGTTTGCTGGTACAAGTGCTGCTGGAGTCAGTGCAGGTACAGGGTGTTTTTTTCAGCCAGGGCCAGAAAGTGAAGGACTGTGCATCAGTGACAGATCTATTTCCTTCCTTTGTTAGAAATCATGAGCCTTTGTAGCTGGTGCTTCTCACAGCTCGTGCTTCAGCTCGCTCTGCCTTTAATGTTTGGGAGGCTGTTTGGTATCATGTGGAGTGAGAAATGGTTGCCACCCCCAGCGTTCCCAGTGGCACCAAGAAGTGGAAATACTCTGCTTGGTTAAGGTTTCCGATATCTGTCTCCAGAATGCTAGCAGGATTGCACCCAGCAGAGCAGGGGATGGTACCCCATGGGGTAGCTACAACTTTGCACCTGCAATTGAGCTTGTAGAGGTTTCCCTGGGAGAATCCACCTAAACATCCATGGGTTAGGAGGCGTTTCAAATTATTCATGCAACACTTATTTTTTCTAATTCTTTCCCAGTCAGCTAGTACTTCTGTTCTTAGCTACATGCAGATCCACAGGAAACGACAATTCTATTTAAAATATTTTTGCATTTTTTAAATTAAAGTAAAATGCCAGTGCTTCTAAGCTTTCTGTGAGGAGGAACACAGCCAAGCTGCCAGGAATCTCCATGGAGAGCTGCTGGAGCTGCCGACCATCTTAGCCCTGTGACTTCTAATGCCGTGGCAGCCCAGCAACCTAATTAACGCGTACCAGAAGGTGAGCTGGCAAGTAACAAGGCAGGTTTCTGCCAGAACCTTGTCTAACATGAAGCATTCCTTCAAAGGCAAACCATCTGTACACTGACAATTGAGCATATTCTGGGAGAAAAAATTGCACATTCCATGGTCCTGCCTGAGCAAAATGCTTAAATGTGTTTTTATTGTTGTTGGTTTAGTGGGCAGCCGGCACAGAGATGCTGCTGCAGATTCCTGGGACAGGGAAGGGGGGAGCAGTTGGAAATCTATTGGGACAGCAGGGAAGGGAACAGCTCAACCAAGGTGGGGAGGTACATGGCTCCCGCATCATGTTTTCATTGAAGACATCTGCTTTATCTGGTATTTGATTTCTTTGAAAGCTCTCCTCAAACCCTGCTGCCATTGACGAGCGAGGAGGTTTCACCTCATTTAGGTGCTTCTAAATTGCCATCTGTAAGTTTGCTGTGTCAATTAATGGCTATAACAGGGATACTGGAAAACATTAGGGGCTGCTGTTACCAAGCCAAAGTCCCTGGGTAGGATCCAAAGAAATACATGGTGAAGTTGGAAATTGCATTTCTGTTTTGTTAAACTATTTATTAGTTATTTTTTAACTTTTAATCGCAGTTGTTTATGTTTTGGGGTTTTTTAACTAGCTGTACTGTTTTCAGTGTTGATACAGATTTTACTGACAATACAGTTGGTTTGAGCAGAGTGGGCAGATACTTTCTTTAACTTCTGAGCATTGCATTCCCCTTTTACTGAACCAGTGTTCTTTATGTGCTATGGGATGTACAGAGACAATCCCTCCCTCGGCAGGCAGACAGACAGACAACAGCAATAATTCTTCTTGATGCTTAACCAGCAAGAGAACAGTCCCCGTTTCTGAAATAGCATCCTAGTCTAAACCGAGCTGAGTACCTGGGGCTGGGATGATATTGGGGCTGGCAGGAGCCCAAAGAGAGATCACAGAACTCATTCTGTTTTTATAGGTAAAAATCCAAAGGCCCGAGTTCAAGAGAAGGACACTGCAGAACGCACGGGGGTGGAAGCCTCCCTCCAGAACTGAAGAGCTTTCGGTGTTGGGGTCGTTCCAGGTTTATAGTAAAGCTGAAATATGGCATGGGTATGTACAAACCTCTTGTCATTCTCATCTTTCTGGTTGGAATTTCTAAAGATAAACAATACTCTGTTTTCTACAAAGTATTGCTCCTGAGAGACTGATGTTGCTGAAGGTAAGGGGCTGCTTCCAGAGCCTGGTGAGGGAGAGGTGCAGTTGTGGGATTCCTGCTGCAGAGAAACAGGACCAGCTGAAGGGGATCAAGCCATGGGTCCATCCAGGGCAGTATCTTGTCTCTAATGACCAGCAGCAGTTGCCAAAGAACAGGACAAACATAAATGGATGTGGCCGGTTGTTCAGGCAATTCTTTAGCCACAAGCGATTTTTTGTTTAATAGCCCCAATGGATTATTACGAATTTATCTAATCACCTTTTGTAGTCATTACTTTTGGCATAAACAACCTCCTGTCATGCTGAGTCCCAGGGTTTAACCACAAGCTGTGTGGAAGAAGAGGTCCTTCCATTTGGTTTGATGGTTCCTGCAGAGCTCCCCAGTTCAGACGAAGGCCGTGAGCCTGTCACTTCAAAGGTTGCACTCAAGAGAGTCCTAAACATTGTCAGTGATTACCATGAAACAGAAGGTAGTACTAAACCAGCATTTACTGGTTGTAAGGTTCAGCATTAATTGACAGTTTACATCTCCTTCAGGGTTAAAACCAGTGAACTTTGAATGCTGTTCCCATAAAGTTTCCCTCGTTCAGCTCCACAGCTCCACTGCTGTACATTGTCCAGTGATAAGCCCTGTAGGTATCGCTTTCTTTCACCCAGGATATCTCTTTCTCTGGAGAATTTCCACCAAGAAGTGGTGACTAATTCGATCATGAGGTGCGCATATGGTGACACCCCCTGCTGTGAATAAAAATAAGCTTTCCTTCACACAGAAGTTGATTTTATCATCCCTCTGTCTCTCTCAAACCTCCTCTTCTTCAGTCCCAGTGCAATCCTCTTCCTATTAGTGATTATTCTTTCTTCCTCTTGTTCCAAAAAAGCCTTTGTCCATACTCCATGCTAGTGCCCACCTCCCTGCATAGAGGTCTTCCTCCGCTAATGCCACGGCTTCTTAAATCACTGATTAGAGCTGGTTTCACATCCCACACAGAGAGAGTTTTCATACTGCAGCCTGTCTTTCATTTAGAGTCCCCTTGACAAGTTTCCAGACAAGCCTGCTTGCTAATTTATGTGATTTGTGGTGGGACCAGCTACTAGCTGTGCTGGAGATTTCCTGAGGCTTAAGGCGCTGTCCTACCAGCCTCCCTCTTGTGACTAATCCCTGTCATTACACACTCAGGGGAGCCACACTTTACTCTCTGTGTTTATCTGACTTGAACAGGGGAGGTAAAGCACCCTACTGCAGGTAGGCTCTGAATTTCTCTCGTGGAAACCAGGTCAAGACACCTCTTTGCATGGTCTCCTCTGTGTAGGAGTACACAGTAATGTTTTGCACTTGCAAAGCATCCAAGCGCTTTGACCTGCCTGGGTTTGATGGCATTATGAAAGGACTTTTATATTAAGAGAGTTGTGGCAAAAATTGGGATTTTGCTGATCCCAGTATTCATTTGGGCTTGTTCTTTGATTGCATTTCCGACTACTTCAGTGTGTTCTGAATTAGCTCTTGAAGTAGGAGTGACAGTCCACGAGGTAGGATGTAAACATCATATGGCTCCCTACTTCTCTGGAAGATATTCAGATACATAGGCATGGTATAAGAACAAAATAAAAATGTACCGATCGATCTCTAAATCCAGCCATCCTAAAGGCATTCCTCGCATGTTCTGCTGCATTTGCTCCACCAGTGGTTGTGGATTTCAAGTAATGTCATTATTGTAACAGCCCCAAAAAACTGGAATGAGTGCAAGTGGATGGTGCTGTACGTTGTTTCTACACTTGCTGTTCCAGAGGCCTTCCCTTAACCACTGAAGTGGGTATCTCCACAGGCAGGACAGTATCTCAAAGAGGGAAGGAGTTACAATCACTGCATTACTGATTACTGGACCTCAGCCATATGACAAGTTTTGCTAAGTCCTTGGAGCGTGCGTGACCTTCTCATGACGCCAAGATAAGGTAGGTGACAGCACCTGGTAGAGAACCCCGCTCTGTGAAATCCCTGTGAACTAATTCATCCACAAGTGTCCTGTGAAATACCTGTATCTCAAAAAGCAGCAGTTACCTACAGCCCTGCCTCAGGTACAGCAGGTACCGAGAGGGAGGAGAAGGCTCAGTTTAGGTCTCTCTTCTACAACCACATGGAGCCTGGGTGTGTCACAACGGGAAGAAAGAAGAGCTCTGGTCCTGTGGCGGTGAACTTTGTACTGCAGAACAGGACTGCAGGCAATAAACTATTGTTTTTCTCAATTTTCATGGGGATTCATTGGTAGAATCCCGATGGGATGTACTGGTTGGGAATCCATGATGCTTTGGAAATGGTATAAACTGGAAGAAAGACGGGAGCTAATACGCTCCTACAAATATGCTGAAATGAAATTTAGGCTTCTCTAGCCAGCAGCAGGTCAGCTAACCTATTGTGTTTCTGGAGCTAAAATAGAGAAAGTGTTTCTGGTGTCAAGTTTTTATATCTAGTGCTTTTGATTTCCTTCTTATTGATGCTTGCTGACGGCAGCAGAACTGCAATTACATGTCAGCAGACAGTATCTGCCAGAAGAGCTCTCCCATGGTCCAGCCCCAGTGAGAAATGAGGGAGCTATGCATAAACATAAAGAATTTATGGACAGTTCGAAAATCCTCATTATAAATCATTTCCACAATTGCAGTGTAACCAAAGGGCTGCAAGCATCTTCGTTTCAAAGTGAGTGAGTTAATCTAGAATCTCCTTTTAAGTAGATTTCTGCTGTCCAGGTAATCTGGGGATTAATTCTGCAAACTTACATAGTGCTGACATGAAGGAGCTGCTTCTATAGAGAGCTGGAAGAAAGGAATACACTACTTTTCTTAGTTCCCATTCTTCTCATAGGTTCCTAATCTGTTGGTTTTTGCCTTTTTTATGACTAAAAAGGGATTTTAAAATACCAATCTAGCTTATAATCAGTAAATACATCTGTAAATGTTTCTTTTTTCTGCCAGATAGAAAGAGAATCATAGAATGGTTTGGGTTGGAAGGGACCTTAAAGACCATGCAGTGCCACCCCCTGCTCTGGGCAGGGACACCTCCCACCAGACCAGGTGGCTCCAACCCCCTCCAACCTGGCCTTGAACCCCTCCAGGGATGGGGCAGCCACAGCTTCTCTGGGCAACCTGGGCCAGGCTCTCACCACCCTCACACCAAAGAAGTTCTTCCCCACATCTCATCTCAATCTCCGCTCTTTCAGTGTCAAACCCTTCCCCCTTGTCCTGTGGCTCCCCTCCCTGATCAAGAGTCCCTCCCCATCTCTCCTGGAGCCCCTTGAGAAACTGGAAGGGGCTCTAAGGTCTCCCCGGAGCCTTCTCTTCTCCAGGCTGAACCCCCCCAACTCTCTCAGCCTGTCCTCACAGCAGAGGGGCTCCAGCCTTTCCAGCATCTCCGTGGCCGCCTCTGGACCCGCTCCAACAGGTCCATGTCCTTCCTGTGCTGAGGAACCTGAATCTTTCCAGGAGCTGCTGGGGGCTGCAGCCTGGAATGGGCAGCACAGTAGTTGCATGAGAACACAAATACACAGCAGCTTTTAGCTCAAGAGTTTAGGATCTGCTCTAAGTCAAGCGGTTGTGGGTTGTCTTTGCATCGTGGAGCAGTAGCTTGATATCAAATGGTGGCTCAAGTGTCATAGATCTAATGGGGTAAGTTAGGCCACTTGTACGTGCCATCACTCAATATAGCCCAGTGGCAAATGACACACAAAAACAAAAGTGTCAGGAGGACATGCTGAGCTTCTTGGCTAATTGCTCACTTATTATCTGCATGGTAGTCCCAAAGCTTCTAAACAAGAGCTTGGAGAAGTTCCAGCCAACGTCCTTTTCTCTTGGAGCCTGTGATTGAATATTCAAATCAAGAGGATGTAATGACTGAGCTGGCTAGAACACCTGGGCTCCTGAGGTTCCTGGCATCTCTCTGGCTTATTTCCATTTGTGACAGTGGCAGGATTCTTCTTGGGCAGGTCACAAATCTCAGCCAGGAGTGCCACAGATCTCCTGTGTGCTGACAGGTCACAGAGCCAGGGCTGTGTTTAATGATTGCATTTCCAGCTGTGGGAGGAACGAAGTCTCGGGAATTTCCCCGATATCGCTGACTCCCTGATAACCTCTTTTCTTTTTTTTCTATGCAGGCTTGCCTGAATCCCTCCTACCTTCTTCAGACGGTTTCAGCAAGGAGCACATCAAAGATGTAGACACGTCTCTCATCAACTAAATACCAGCAGCCAGGTTATCTGAAGTCATTTTCTTTCTGCCTGCCACTGGGAAGAAAGTGCCTTCAGGGGTTCTCATTGTGTACCCTGAAAGCACACAGCTCTTGAGTAAACAGAGGCAAAATCAGCATCCCCCGTTCTCCTCACTGAAACCCTCTGTATTCACAATAGCACCCCCGCTTTGATCTCTTGCCAAGAATAACACAGACAGTCTATTAAAATATCTTTAATAACATGATATAATTAAAAATATCTTAACGTGCAACTCAAAGAAATGAATATGAAGCTTGTTTAAATCTGTTTCCACACCCGTCCAAACTTGACCGACAGGTTCCAAACCTTCATTAATTGGCCTGAAAATTTATGAATACCCCAATATTATGGGGGATGGGGGGGTGTCCTATATATTAGTTGGGAGCAGAAGTAATTAATAACCAGATTTGAAAGGAGTTGGGTGCCACGGTAGCTTTAAAAATCCTGCAAGGCACATCACTGCGTCTGTGAGCATTTAAATTTCTGTTTAAAGTGGTCTGAAATGAGTAGGAGACACTCGTCCCTTGGGCTTTTAACAGCCTATGTGTTTAAGTCTCTGAAGCAATTGGAGAAGCTTTAGTCAAAGGACAGTGTTAGTCTGAATCCATCCCTTTTCCCCTTCCCACAATAGCACGAGGAATTTGTACAGCACCTCATCTTCTAGGCAAGCAGAGCAGACCAGAGGAGCTGGAATGACAGCCGAGTGCCAGAGGAAGCCTGACTATTAGATTATAAAGTAACTCTGGTCACAGTCTAATATGAAAGTCATTGGACTGACAATTAGGGAAGCTTCTGTTCCAGGGCCTGCTCTTGCCTAAAGGACAATATTAGCTGAGATTCTTCACTTTCAGAGTCAGCGAGACAAGCAGTTCAGTGCCAATGAACGAACTGGGAAACTTCAGCCCAGCGTGCACCCAATTTTAGTAGATGTGAAATGAAATGTGTTAATTTAAGTCCCGGTTAAAGAGTTTAAATTGGCAATTTTAACCCTGCATTGCCATGAGTCAGCTTAGAGGAACTCAGCTGCGCCTCTGCCCCCTTTGTTTCTCCTTTGATGTTCTGTTATAAGGTCCAAGACCATGTTGATCCTCCATGTTGTAGGGTCCAAGACCAAAACCTACTGCTTTTCAAGGACTCTCGGTCAGCCGGGGCATTTGCTGGAAGGGGTGCATGGATACTGCCGCTGAGGTGGAAGAACAGAGAGATCAGTAGTAGCTGGCAGAAAATACCTCCTTTCTTCCCTAGAACATGGAAAGTTGTTGGCTGTTATATTCTGATTATATTTTAATACTGTTCCAGTCTTCGCTAGTGGCGATACTGCAGATATCGTCCCTCTTGTGGGCACAGAAGAGGACAGAGCACCTTTTTCAGACACCACCTCTCCTGATTAGATAGCATTATTCAATATTAACTTTACAATAGCTCAGGGCCTGCCTGCTCAGAGGCATCGTTTCATTAGGCTGACATGAGTAATCTGAGCTGCAGCCCAAGCAAGATCTGCACAGGCTGTTCTCGTGGACATTTGAACGTTTGCTTGCCATCCACCGGGAAGCACAGGCCTCCTGCCGAGGATCCGTTGTCTCAAAGTACGTTAGTGCAAGTGTTAGTGAGTTGAAATAAGGTACTGAGGCTCTGGGAGTCCTGCAGGAAAATCACCTTCATCCTCCAGTGACTTACACCCGTGTCATTTCTGTCTGTACCCTGTTACTCTGGCAAGAGCATCGAGTCCCAGAATGATGGTCAGTTGTCATCAAAAACACTGCTGTTCCTGTTACTCAGGCTGTTCTCCTTGACCATCACTCGGTATGAGATGCGCATGAAAGAGCCAGTGAGCAGTGTGACAAAGAGGATGAGGAGCAAAGACCAGACCCCTGGTTCAATCCCCTTGAGGGAGCTTGGGCTGTCCGGGGAGATGGTGTTGGTGAGGCTGAGCAGGTACCCAAGAGTCCAGCCAGACGATGTATCACCCATCTATTAAAATCCAAAGGAGAAGAGGTCACAAG
This sequence comes from Tringa tobata, assembly GCA_033628505.1. Taxonomy (NCBI): domain Eukaryota; kingdom Metazoa; phylum Chordata; class Aves; order Charadriiformes; family Scolopacidae; genus Tringa; species Tringa tobata. Next base: position 88,332 of record JAHREE010150463.1, read on the forward strand.
AGAAGGAGACAGCCTAGACCCCCGCTGTGCTTCTGTGCCCAAGGCCTCGTATTCTTTATTTGAGATTGATCCAAGGATTAGGCTCAAAATGAGGAGCTCTCCCACTATCAGTACCCTGAGTGCACTAATAGACCTTAATTGCCCTGACAAGTCTCACCTGGCACTTCCACCCACCCCCTCTGCCCATGGGCCTGGGAGCCCCATTTAAGCTCCAGCTTGGGCAGCTACCTCTTTCCTGAGCTGTGCTGTAGGTGTGTGCTGTTCCTTCTCCTGCTGCCTGGCTGCTGTCCCCAGATAGACCTTAGGTTTCCATTGTGGGTACTTCTGTCTCTGGCCCTGTTGCCTGGTTGAACCTCAGACCTATGTTGCAGGTAGCTTTGTCTCTGGCTTTTCAGAGTGGACTCCCTGGATGGACCCTGGACCTGCCTCATTACCTCGCCTTGGTCTCATCATCACCATGCAGTTGACTGAACCGCTCTGACCCTGTTCAGTGGGACATCACCGTGCTGGTGAGTTGAGGTCTGGGAACAGGCTTTCTTTTCTTTTGTGAAGGGGAGGACTTGAATAAATTCCTCCTTTCCTCAGGGGCTGCAGATCCTGAAGCAATTTCAGGCCTTACAAGCCCATTATAAACCCTCACTACTATAAAGGTGATTGCAGAGAGGAAGGGCAACATCTTTTGGCTCAGGAAGTATTATCAGCAATTTGTCGTTAGCATTAAGTGCATTATCATCAAGCCATAACTCCTTCCCTATTGGGCACAGACTTTTAAAGATGGCATTGCTTCAGATGAAGTTTTGACCCATCTCTTTTTCAGTGGGGACAAGTGTGACCTCTAGCTCTCTGACACTGGTTTTTCTTGCCAGTGTCAATTTCTTTCACAATTATGAATTTATTTTGCAAAAACATTTTGCAAAAACATTTTGCTGAAGAAACCTAGCTGGGGAGGGCTTGTAGGAGTGGAGATGGGCTGGCGTTACTGAAACCAGCTCTCCCTTCTAACTGGAAATACCACTGACCTTCTTCTGGAACGCAGTCCAAACAGACCTGTCAAGGTCAAGGGCGTATCCCTTCGTACTGAGGTGAAAGATGAAGGCAGACACCAGGCAGTAATCAGCAATTGTATCCAGGCTTCTTTGGGACTCCTTGAGCAGCTGGTACCATTTCCAAAAGAAGATTAGGGAGAAAAAATAAAAGCAGTAAATATTCAATAGCTGAATTTCAGGTCTGCTATAACCTTTCCTCTCCTGCTCTGGGACTGGAGGAGGGGGCTGTGTCCTGTGCAGGCTGACTCCGTGTTTCCTGCACCCACTGGACTGTAGTCTGGGAATCAGTGTCATCTCTTAGTGCCTCTGTGGCCATCTTATTAGAGACCAGGCAGTTCCAGGCTGGGAGCCAGGTCTCCTCCAGGTGAACTGCTTGGTATGATTCTCTGCTCTCTAATTAGGCTGAGCTAATGCCATAGCCTTTCTCTCAGTAGAAGCACTAAAAAGATCTTTCCCTTCTATCCAGAAGGGAAGGCTTTAGGGAACAGCTCATGGGCTTTGCTGCCCCATCAGCAAACCCCATAGAAACTGTCCAATTTGAATGTTGCTGTGGATGCTCGGTCAGTGTAGGTGCAAGTGAGGGTGACCTCACGAGCCACTAACTGAGGGAAAGAACTTAAATTTCCCCAGATTTGGTGTCTGTGAACCCAGGTGATGTGGGAAAGCCCCTGGAGTCTGAGTGGATGCCTTCCTTGCGTTGAAGGAGCAGAGGATACAGGAAGACCAAGGTGATGCACAGGAGGGAGCAGACAGCCTTCCTGTTTACTCCTTAATATGCAGTAAACAGTACTTGTGGCTTTTCATTTAATTAAGTCCAGATGTTACCAGCCACAGCTGGGATTTGAGAGGAAGGAAAATAAGTGAAGCCTGTTTCCTCAAAGTGAAAAAAAAAAAAAAAACAAACCACCACCGAAAAACCCCAGAACAGGCAAATCCAACTTTTCCCCTGAGGGAGACAGTAACTTATGGCTCTGTCAGTCTGAGCCAAATGGGCTTATACAACGGACTGTTCTTTGCTTCCCTCTCTCCCTGCAGACTAAGTTATTCCACCGTTACCTCTTTGATGGACATTCCACAAAGGCTTTTGACTGCCTGACCCAAGTCAGGAGAAGCTACAGTTTCTCTCAGGAAGTCCATGGCCTCGGAAATCACCTACAACAGGAGCAGAAATGATCATCAGGTTGGACTGCGCTCTGTGTCTTTTCATTGTGTACAGTGCCTGTAGGAAAGTCAGTGGCTGTGGGGGCACGTTGCCAGGGTGCCCTGTCTGTGTGCTTGTGGTGGTGGTTACAGGGCCTCCAGTGGGTGCAAACTGGTCTGTTTCTAACTTGCATGCAGCAGCCTTCCTTGGCTTGCCTGGCTAATTAGGCAGGAGCTTATGGTCCTTGGGACCCTGTTCATGGGAGGCTCTCAGGAGCAGGGAGCTGGGGAGATTTCTCTAATTCCTCCCTCTGTGCTCCATTTTTCTGAGGATCTTAAGCTGGTCCTGGCTTAACAACCCAACAACTTTGGACACTAGATTCAGGGTCTCAGATCTAAGTATGCTTATGGCAGAGCATGCCCAGCTGTTTGCTAAGGGAGTGGCAGAGGATCTTCAGCTTCACCACAGACTTTGTTTGGGAAAACCTGCTCAAAACACAACTCTTGATTGCCCTAAGCTGGCTCATGTGAGCTCCTTTATGGCTCTGTGGAGTCCCAAAGTTTGTCTCACAAGCAGATGTTGCTGGGACATGGATGAAGAAAGCCTGACCGGAGTCACTGGTGGTAAGCTGTGGTCCATGTTTGGACAGCTTTGTGTCAATGAGGGGGACAGGACAAGACACACATGTACAGCATTAGCCAGAGCACTGGCCCTCTTGGGGGCCAGAGAGCAGAATGTATTAATGACCAAACTGGTCCCATTTCATGGATTGTCTATACCAGTTGCCTATCCCAGTGTGAGAACCCACCAGAAGCCTGGTCCGGAGGGGCTTGTAAGCATTGCTGGGGGCACACGTGAGGAAGCTGCAGGAAGAGGAAGAGTTGAGCAGGTTTTCCACGAGTCTCATGCAGGCAGTGGGATTGCTGGAGCCGGTGATGTTGAAGACCTCCTCAGGACGAGGGATGTCCCACGTGTCACCACTGACAGCACAAGGCCCAGTGTGCACCGATTGCCACTGCACTTCTTGGGAGTAGGAGAGGGGCCAGCAGGGATTAGACATGGTTTTAACTCTTCTCTGATCCTAGAGAAGCAGAATAAAACAGAGACAGCAAAACGGGACGTTAGCATCCCAGGGCTTTACAAAGGAAGGCAAAATGTAACACAGCAAAGAACAGTTTTCCTCTGGCACCACAATGCTGTAATTAATCCCTCAGGCTGCAAGAGCTTTGCTGAACCTTATCCCAACTAGTCAGCTGCAAGAGTGATACAGCAGGATCCCAGCTCCTGCGAAGTTCAGGGCAAGCTGTGATACCTGGACCTGCTGTGGGAGGCTGAGGAGTCAGAATCACAGAATGCTATGGGGTTGGAAGGGACCTCTGGAGATCATCCAGTCCAACCCCTTGCCAGAGCAGGGTCACCCAGAGCAGGTTGCACAGGAACATGTCCAGGTGGGTTTGAATGTCTCCAGAGAAGGAGACTCCACCACCTCTCTGGGCAGCCTGTTCCAGGGCTCTGCCACCCTCACAGCAAAGAAGTTCCTCCTCATGTTTAGGTGGAACTTCCCATGTTCCAGTTTGTGTCCATTCCCTCTTGTCCTGTCACTGGGCACCACTGGCCCCATCCTCCTGACTCAACCCTTTAAGTATTTATAGGCATTGATGAGATCCTCCCTCAGTCTTCTCTTCTCCAGACTAAACAGACCCAAGTCCCTCAGCCTTTCCTCATCAGAGAGATGTTCTAGTCCCCTCATCATCTTCATAGTTCTTTGCTGTGCCCTCTCCAGCAGTTCCCTGTCCTTCTTGAACTAGGGAGCCCAGAACTGGACCCAGTGCTCCAGATGGGGCCTCCCCAGGGCAGAGTAGAGGGGGAGGGTGACCTCCCTCGACCTGCTGGCCCTATCCAGAGTACCAGCCCTACCTGCTCTCCCTTAGCCACAAATAAGATTGCAATGAATCCTGTCCTCTTTCTAGTTGCAAGAAAGAGGCTGTTCCTGTTTGCCTTTCAAATGGCTCAACCCTGCAAGGATCAGTTTCTCATCTCTTGGGATTCCCCAATATAATTGTGATGAAGTGGGTCTCCATGTGGCACATTCGGGTCTCTAATAAGGGGAGGTGTGGTTAATAGGGAGGCAAGAGGATGGGCATTGAGTAGTTGTTTATTTCTGAAAAATTCAGTTTTGGTGGAGACTAAAATGATTCCTAAGTTTGCATCAGATCCTGTCAGCTCCCCCTCAAATGAAACAAAGTTTGGAAGAACCGAAGCACCTGCATATTTTCAGAATGAAATATTGTTCTTTTAAAGACTGCTTCAGGATTTAAGTCAGCAAAAGACACAAACACCTCAAATGGAAGGTCCCAGTTGGTTCCTCGGTGCTGCTGTTTAGGCTCCCCTCTAGGATGGAGGAGCTGTTCAGAGGAGCCAAGGGAAGTTTTTGCCTCTCTCCACCCTGAAACTGATGTTAGCACCTCTGGAGGACAGCAGTTTTGGTCTCATGCCTATTAAGTAAGGAGCCAAATAGAGCCTGCAAGTAGGAAACTATTGCATGGGTGCCCATTGTCTGCTTGGAGGGCATCAATTTGGGTATAGAGAGTATGTTTTGCAAATGCACTGAGCTTTTTTAGATATATGCAAATGCCCTCTATTAAAGACAGTGACATTTTCCCCATTAGCAACTACCCTTTGGTGTGACTGTCATTTAGTGATGTTGTGTCCAGAAAGTTTGTAAATGCCTTTTTGGCAGAAACTCACCAGAATGAGCATAGAGAGCAGGCTGCTGCGGAGCTGGTCGGTGCCGTGGCAGGGGCAGTGGTGAGTGTGCACATCGTGTGTCTGCCCATACAGCTGCAACCTCACTCCTTTCGGTGCCTGGTTCCCTTCTTCCACTTTGGACGTGAGCTGTGCTGAGGTTCTTCCCATGGACAGGATTCCTGCCATCTCCTTCCCAGAGGGGACCAACTGTCCCCGCCAGTCATACTGAGCCAAAAAGAACCAGAGAGGTCAGTTCTTAAGACTTCTACATCTGGGTCATGGTCAGGTACAAGAATTATTGCACAGAGAGAAGGCAGCTTTCTGGTGCAGTACAGCCCAACTTTTTTCTTTTTCTCCCCACAGGCCATAAGGATGCTGAACTGGTGGCTTCGAAGGGAACAGAGGAGCCATTGTACAAGTTCCTCTGTGCAGAGCGCTCCCCACAACCAGCAAGAGCAAAGAGGGCCCACCACCCTGGATGGCTGTTGAAGGCACTGGTCTCAGCAGGTAAGAGCAGGGGAGAGAGGAGAGTGGTGGGGAAATGGGAGGGAGGTTTCCAGGTGGGCAGATATGGGCTTCAAGTGCTGCCTTGATTCTAAAGTGATCCTCTTGTCAGAAGAACCTTGTGGTTTCATCTCCTGCAGTCTTGCAGAACTGATTTGGGCAGTGGTGGAGTTAGCGGTACAGGCAGGAAAGCTTACAGGGGTGTAAGCTGTCTGTCCCTGGCTGGAGAAAGCTGTGCTGCTGCCAGCAGGGCTAGCAACTCCCCAACCAGTGTGTGCTTGCTGCTGGTTATGACAACTGCCTTTCACTTCACTGATGTGGAATAACAGCTTAAACCACCTTTCTCTCACCCCTTGAGTTCTTCTTGAGACCCTTTGGCTTGAGAAAGCATGGGTAGAGCAAGGAAATTTCAATGTATTTGTTTTGTTTAGCAAGTGCCTTCTGAATACAGACCAGGCCCCTACGCTGGGCGTATACACCCAGCTATACTCTTGCTAGTGTGTCAATGAAAGGAAATTTGGTGGGCTTTTGCTTTGGCAGCAAAAGACTTTGCTTCTCTGTCCACCATCCACAGGGTGTCCCCTGGGACAGCTGGACTGCAGTGGCAATCCCCCAGCATTGCAGAGATAGCAGCAACCCCTCTTTGACAGTGGTGCTGAGCGAGAGCTGCAGGGACTCAGGGCGGTGGAGTTCTTGTTGACACCCCAGGCCAGGCTCTGTAAGGTTATAGAATAGAATCATAGAGTTACCTGGGCTGGAAGGGACCTTTCAGATCATCAAGTCAAACCATCAACCCAGCACTGCCAAAACCACCCCTAATTCATGTCCCTCAGCACCACGTCTGCCTGGCTTTTAAACACCTCCAGGGATGATGACTCCACTACTTCCCTGGGCAGCTTGTTCCAATGTTTGATAACCCTTTTGGTGAAGCGGTGCTGAGCTAGAGCTGCAGGGTTTCAGGGCAGTGGAGTTCTCACTGACATTCCAGGGCCAGGCTCTGCAAGGTTACCTGTGGGAGCATCCCAGATGTGCTGCCCAGAAAGCCTCATATCTGTTAGGGCAACTGCATGGACATGTTCATGAAAGGCAGTATTAGAGGTTTGATCCTTCAGTATAATTTTAACCATCTTACATTATGTACCCCAGAGCTGGTGTTGGATCTAACCTGCCTTCTCTAAAAGACAGTGGAAGCTGTGCTTAAACACTGTTTAAAGTACAGGGCTTTAATGATCCCTCCACGTGTCTCTGTGGCTGTTTGCTAATGAGAGTTGTGCTCAGCTCAGTTCTGTACCCCCCAGGCAGGATTGTCCTTTACCTTGAAGAAGTTCTCCAGGACATAGTTAACAGCAACCCAATTGAATGCTTCTTTGTCTGGACTGGACAGGATTTGTGCGCTCTGAAAGTTAAAGGGGGATGACTTCAGGGCTGCAGTCAGGGCTGCAAGGAAGCTGTCAGCGAGGGTGGGATGCGTGAGGCTAAACAGAAAAGAAAAAGAAGGCACGTTTGTTGTTACAGCCCCTGCAGGGCTTGCTGCTGTGGTCCCCACTTTAGATAGCAGCACAAAGACACAATGACAATCCCATTCCTGTGCTACTTCCCTCTCCCCTCGCATGACATTGAGGACAACAACAGCAGAGGGATCATTCGAGCAGTTGTGCCACCATTCAAGAATTTGGGAGTTCAGTACCTTCAGCCACTGAGGGATCCCGTGGCCTTGCCCCACTGACCTGCCTCCCTCCAGACCTTACTTTTCCCCGGTGTCTAAAAGGAGAGAAAGGTCCCAGTAACAAGGTGACAGAGAACAGGGTCCACCAAAGTGTGTATGATAAGGTGGATCTTCCCACCACTGCGCCCAACCTGCTGCCAAGAAGCACCCCTGCACGGCCATCTGGGTTGTCGTGTAAACTGAAAACACTTCAGCTTCCACATTGGATGTTTTCCCAAGCACTAATTGTGAAGCCCTAATTGTGAAGGAGACTTTAGACAGACCAGTAGCAGTAGCAAGACAGTCCTCATGGCTGCTTGAGGGGGACAGTATGGAGACACAGCCATGCTGTACTCCCCTTGAGTGTGTGGGGACCTGCAGAAGGTTTACCTGACTAGCAGCTTAGGGGTGAAACACACTGCAGAGCAGACAAGGTGAGAAGCATTTACAGAATGATCCGTGTGACATGTGCTGATCTCTGGGTGTGGGTTTGCAACATTCACTCACTTCAGCTGCCCCGTGCTGGCGGTTGCTCCCAGGTAGAGGGGGGTTTGGCTGTGCTGCTCTGCCGGGATCTTTTCCTGGGCCCAGCTCAAACATTGCTTCAAGCTCTTCCCTACTTTCTGAGGAGACTCTGAGTAGTTGGAGATTCCCAGACCTGAGGACCAGGGAAAAGAATGACATTTTCTAGGGAAAGACATGGGAGAAGTGTGAGAGCTGTTACCCAAGAGGTTGCTGTCCTAGGGCATGATTAAAGACGGAACCTGTCACAGGCAGAATGAAGGAGTTCCTCCAGAGAGCCATCCTGCTAAAATATGGTACAGGGAAAAAAATGGCACATGCATGTAAATCCCAAATGGCACAAAGTGAACCCGAGCTCTGCTGCTGAGCCATCCTGTAAATGACCATGTTGTCAGCTGATGCTTTCTCGCCCCACAGAGGAAAAAATGTGGCTTTAGCTGCTATGAAAAGATAAGCAGAAAGACACCCTGCCATGCAGAGAGCTGAGGCTGATGTGTCAGTGCTCTCCACTTCCTCTTGTGTTGATGGAGGTGGCTTCTGAGCCTCGTGCCTGCAAGCAAGACACCTCTGCTCCAGAGGAAGCTGGTGCTGTGCGGAGAGCAAGCCTTGACTCATCTGTCCGGCAAGATTCATTGAGGTCTGAAATACTGGTTTTGAACTGCTGCCCAGAAAGAGCCACACTTCCCCCTCCTCTGCCCCTTCCCCTTCCTGGCTGTGCAACTCCCTCACCGTGTGCTTTGCTCTCCCAGGCCCAGCATAGGGCTGAGCTTGCCCTACGGCCACTCAAAGGCTGTGACCATGCTGCCATGCAGACCAAGGACCACTACTCACATCTAGGAGAGCGACAGCTATGGTTGCCGTTTTTAAACCAGCCAGTGAATGTGATGGCAGTGAAAGGACAGATGTAATAAGGTTTCAGGGAGCCCTTATGGCATGTTGTATATGTGGTTTGTGTTGCTCACAGTCTGCAAAGGCACAAGCCCTCTTCCCTGCTGCTTGTGCAGCTGCCCTCCCACAGCTCACTGCTACTGAGAGTTCAGGGTTTCCCAGCATCCTGCTATAATCAGGCTTCAACATCAAAGCAAGATGGAGAGATAGGGAAGGAAAACCCCAAGCGTTAATGCATGAAACCCTTCCAGCTGCTTCTAGCAGGGACAAACCAATGCAAACTAGTGAAGAAGACCCCAATATTCTCCAAAACGTGACATCTAAAACCAAACTGAACTCATGCTTGTGCATGTGGGGTTGGAATCTTCTCTGGTGTAGCTCTGTCCTGGAGCTACCTCACTTCCTGCCCAGAGTACAGGAGGAGACAGAGATACCAGGAGTCACCCTGCAGCCAGATTTGTCTCTGTTCCCCATCTCATCTGGGTGAGAAGCTCTGTCACCGATCCACGTGGACATCAGGACCAGCCCCAGCCCCTCTGTGGGCTTCCCTGCCTGCAGCAGGCTAAAAATAATGTCCCCTGCTACTGTGGAGTGCTCTGATGTCCAGCTGTGTGGGGCTAAACTTCACACAGTTCCAGCTGTGTGAAGAAGAACCAAGCTTAAAATAGGCAACCTGTGCTTCATGGTCACCACTATTTCAGTGTACAGCTAGATGGAGCTGAGGAAATCGCAGCAATGGTCCATGCACAGATCTCTAGGTTTCCATCCATCCCATGCCAGCCCCACAGACCATAAATCAGGCACTTTACCTTGTACGGGACAGGGACTACATTCTCTGATCACCCCGGTCTTGCTTGCCTTGATGGTGGTCCACTGGTAGATGAACAGGATAGTGCGGGACGGGCCAGCATCCAGGACAATGCCATACTGGAAAAAAACCCCAAAGCACTCTAGATAAGCACCACTTTGTTATTGTAGGGTCACTTGGCGTTACGTAGGTACCGCGGGTGAGGCCAGGGCCTGCACTGCAGTATTTGAGTTGGCTTTTTCCCTTCAAAGAAAGGGTGAAGCCAGAGGATGATGTGGATTCTCAGGGAACCATCTGCATTTCTGAATATCCATGAGGAGCAGTAGGAGTGGAGAAACACCCAGAAATACGTCAGCTCTGCAGTGGCACGCTCTGTAGCTCTTCCTGCAACCAGGCAGAGGGCTCCCGCTGAGAGCTGAGCCACCTGGAGCTCAGGAAAAACAGGTCCTAAAGCAGTGGGAGATGGCACTACGCAAGCTCTCAGCTTATTCTGGGACTCGAACCGCTGCTGGATTGGTTTGCTGAAGAGATATGGGGTTTGTGCAGGAATTGGAGCGCTGTGGCTTCTGAGGAAGCTGAGACTCCCACTCTGCCCTGCTGCAGAGGTGGTGTGACACGGGCTGGGTTTGCCCCGATGCCTGTCAGACCTGTGGGAGCTGCAGCACGCTGGGACCAACCAGCACCTTCACTGTCCAACGCAGCAGCCCTGGTTACGAGGTTATGTTCTTGGCAGAAACAGCAGCAGCAAACATGAGATTTCTCAACACCTTGTCTACTGACAGTTCTACTGCCCAGCGGTGAGGCCGAGGGCTTTCTTAGTCTCTTTGCAGCCCCCAGCATCTGCTCTGTTTGCTGCTGACTGAGCCTCGCTGAGCTGCACCTCATATGTGAGGTTAGGAAATGAGAGGGCACTGGTGTACCTGCAGCACAGTTCTGTGCCTGGTTTGGATGTCCCCACACTCAAAATAGCCCCAGTGCTAGCCTAGGGTCTCCTCCTCCTCCCCTATGGAGCACCTCTCCTGTGATGGAGCTCCTCAAGGCTCCGGGGAGACCTTAGAGCCCCTTCCAGTCCCTAAAGGGGCTCCAGGAAAACTGGGGAGGGACTTTTTACAAGGGCATGTAGTGATAGGATGAGGGGTAATGGCTTTAAACTGAAAGAAGGGAGATTTAGATGAGATGTCAGGAAGAAGTTTTTCACTCTGAGGATGGTGAGACCCTGGCCCAGGTTGCCCAGAGAAGCTGTGGCTGCCCCATCCCTGGAGGGGTTCAAGGCCAGGTTGAATGGGGCTTTGAGCAACCTGGTCTGGTGGGAGATGCCCCTGTCCAGGGCAGGGGGTGGCACTGGGTGATCTTTAAGGTCCCTTCCAACCCAGACCATTCTATGATTCTATTACCTGACCTCAAACTGGGAAATCTCCTACACAGATGTGAAAGAAACTCGAGATGTGGGAGGTACGTGGTGGTGCGTGGTCTAAGCTGTATCTTAGAAATAGTGGTAGCTGTGACTGAGTGGGAGGAGAAACCTCCTGAGAGGTTGATGTTAACACCCTCAAAAAGGTTTTAGCACAAGACAGAGCCTGGCTGCAGCCTCTGAGTGAAGCTGGCTGCCTGCTGCCTTCCTGGGTGCTCCCAGCTGCACCAGACACAGGGCCTGGGACAGGAACTGGTGGGACCGGAGCTGGAGCAGAAACGCGGAAGGAGAGGAGAACTCCCTGCCCGAGCCTGCTGGCACCCTCCCACAGGAGTGACAGCTCGTATTTCTCGCAGGGACATGTCGGCTGCCGCAGAAGAGGAAGAAATGAATGGTATTGGTGGAGAAACCTGGATATTTTTTTTTCCTCCTTCACAAAATGAGGAGCGCAAGGGTGGAGAAGGGATCACTGCGTTTCTGCCCCAGCTCAGCACCAGGGAAGGGCAGAGTATGGAGCAATAAGAGGTTTTTTTGATTCAGTTCTCTTTCTGAGAGGAGTGTGGCGGAGGGGTGTTGTGTCTAAATTGCACAGGTTAACCTACTTTGATTATACCACAAAGTGTCATTGATGCCACCTCAGCAGTGTGTGTGCAAGAGGCAGAGCAGATGGGCATTAACCCCCTGGTCACCAGGCAGATCTGACCCCGCTGCGTAGAGCAGGTTGGCTCTTTGGTTCGAATCAAGAGAGGACAGAAGAGGAGAAGGCATGGAAGACGGAAGCAGAAGTTCAGGGCCAAATTTCTCCTGACTTTCAAGAAGGACCTAGCTCTTTCCCTCCACAGACGCCGCTCTGGCGTACCCCCTGCCATGGGCTGCCTCTCCTCAGCCTGTGGTGAGCACCTCTGCTGGATGACATCCAGCCTGTATTTCCCTGCCCAGCCAAAGGACTTGGCTTGTTTTCAGCTCGAAAAGCTGCAGCGTGTTGAAGGATGCAAACCCATCCTCGCAGTCTTGCTTGAGTCCCCTCCTCAGCTTGTTGTTTGGGGCTAGTAACCAACTCAGTAGAGCGCAAGGAATGTAAAAAGCAACAAAACACACCAGGTTTTAGTTTAAATGCCCGGCTTGCACAAGGAAACAGGCAAGTTCTCCTTAAGAAGCAGCCCCACAGATGAGGAGAAGGTCTTCTGCTTATTGCCCCGCTTGACCCCCGGCTCGGCCGCCCCTCAGGGATGCCCTTACCTTGGTCTGGAGAAGGGCGACGGGCACATCCTTAGTGGAGACGCACAGGAGCACAATGCCCGTCAGTCCCGCTACGATCACCAGCCAGGGGGGAAGGAGTTCACGCCAAGACATGAAGCGCCTTCTCCTTTCGCAAAGAGTCAAAAGAGGAAGCAGGGGAGCAGCAAACTGGCAACGGCGGCTTTTTATAACCTTTAAAAAAGAGGAGGGAGGCGGGGCCAGGGCCAGGCTCTTGACTTCAGCCCAGCCCCAAGCCACAGGGACCACAAGGAGAGCGTGGGCCCAGCTGTGATGTGTCAGGCACTTCTCCCTTCCATCGCTCCACGCAGGAAAGAAAACGACGGCTTCGTGCCCGTTCCAGTGCTTTGCAAAGGCAGCCGTGCAACCTCGAAACCACCCCAGGCGACGGGGCTGGAGGTAAACAGAAATGTGGGGTTAACTCAGCTGTGTAATAAGCAGAAAGCAGGCAAAACTCATGCCTTTGGTATGCTGCGTGGGGAAACACCAAACGGCTTGTCGCTGGGTTTGCCTTATATCTGCAGGCTCCAGGGTGGACCCAGGGTGTTTCCCTCAAGCACGTGTCCATCGGGTTGGGGCAGAGCGTGGTTGTTCTGCCCGGTTCCTTCAGACTCCTCCTGCCTCCTTGTTCACCTGGGACAGGAGAACGTCTGCACGGTTGAGTTTCCACCCGCAGGAGACTCAGGCTGCTTTGGTCTTTGCTGTGGGGCAGGAGATGGCAGGGGCTGCTTGGGTCTTTTCCCCCCAGAAGGCCAGATTCAGTGTAGGGGCTTGTATTCCCCTTCCTGACAGCCTCCTCATGAAAGAGAACCAACCCCCAGGGTTTACAGAGCGCTCACCCACTTTCTTCTTTCTGGTGCCACAAAGACACATCCCCAAAACCAGAATTTTAGAAGAAAAATGAGTTAGTCCCAGGAGAGGTGCTTCTTTCAGGCTGTCCCCATCTGCCTCCCAGTGACTGGGTCTAGGAATAAAAGTGCAGCTTCTTTAAAGATATATTTTTCTTTGTGTGAGTTGGACCATCTCTTGGCAGGGCCATTTTGTCCCCACCAGAGGACTTCACCAGCCATGCCTTTGCAGAGCTAAAGGAATGACACCTTCTTGGTCTTGTGGGGGTATCTGTTGACACATCTCTCTGTCTTAGATTTGTTTTAAGCAAAGTGCCAGAATTTCCTCATCTTCCTGCAGAGTTTAGACTCCAGTTCAGATTTTCCTGGTCAGCAACAAGAATGTGTCTGCAGATGTCCTGTAGTGACGGGACAAGGGGCAGGGGTTTTAAACTGAAAGAGGGGAGATTTAAATTGGACATGAGGGTCTTAGGATGAGGATGGTGAGACCCTGGCCCAGGTTGCCCAGAGAAGCTGTGGCTGCCCCATCCCTGGAGGGGTTCAAAGCCAGGTTGGACAGGACTTTGAGCAACCAGGTCTGGTGGGAGGTGTCCCTGCCCAGGGCAGGGGGGTGGAACTGGATGGGCTTTAAGGTCCCTTCCAACTCAAACCATTCCATGATTCTTTGTTTTGCTTAAACTTGGGCTGACAGTGCTCTGCTTTGCATTAATGTCGTCAGAGTGCTGACAATCCTCCTTGTCCCTGCTCTCATGCCTGCCCCAGAGGACAGGCAGGCTCTCAGGTGCTTTCCTGGGAAGGATTTCTACAGCGTTCATCTTGCTGCAGCGCTTCAAACAAAACAGGAGCCCCAGGCATCCTCCTGGCTCAAAGCAATGCTGTGCATGGGGTGGGTGGAGTGGCTGATGGTTGGCTGATGGCTTATGCCCATGAGCTGGTACCGGTAGTTTATACCAATATCGTGATATATCATCAGCACCTAAGGATATCCAGCAGCTGCCCAGGAGCTGCCAGATCCTGCCGTGGTCAGGCTGGTCCTGCTTTGCTCCACCAGCAGAGCAGCATCCACCTTGAGCCGTGTGGGGGTTGCTTTTCCAGCCAGGACACGGAGAAGGGAAAATAAGGGACCTAAGGGCTGGGAACAGCAGAGTGCTTTCATTCTGCCGTCTGGATGCTGGGGTTCACAGGGGTCTGTTGACAGACCCAAGTGGTTTTGGGGGGCTCTAAATCATGTAGGTTTTGCTCTATGGTTGTACTGACTGGTGGGCAGGTGCCAAAGGGGTTTCTGCGATGGGTTGGCCTGATGCAGCTCTACACAGTCCTGGTGCCCAGCTGCAGAGCTCACAAAGGACAAATTGGAATGTTTTGTCCCCCCGCTCTGTAGCAGCTATCCTGAAAGTCCGAGCCTGCCAAGGTCAAACCGCAAATGGGGAAAGGCCACTTCTCCTTTGTGAAGCTGTTTCTGGTTGTGTTTCTCGTTTTCATCGCTGTCTGCCAGGAATCAGCCAAGTGCAATGGACTCCTCATGCACCCACAGGAATCAACAGAATGCTATGGGGTTGGAAGGGACCTCTGGAGATCATTCAGTCCAACCCCCTGCCAGAGCAGGGACACCCAGAGGAGGCACACAGGAACGTGTCCAGGCACGTTTGGAATGTCTCCAGAGGAGACTCCACCACCTCTCTGGGCAGCCTGTTCCAGGGCTCTGCCACCCTCACAGGAAAGAAGTTTTTCTCTAGCTTGTGCCTCAGCCCAGGGCTCTGGGGCCTGGCCGCCTCCCCCAGCGCCCAGACGGTGGCCAGTGGCCGGCGGAGCCCGCGGGGAGCCCGGGCAGCCCCAGCGGAACCTTAGTGCGGCGGAACGTTAGTGCGGCGGAGCGGGTTCCGCGGGGCGGGGAGAAGCGGCGGAACGCGCCGAACGGAGCGGGGCCCGGGGGGGAGCCGTGGCGGGAGCGGGCCCGGCCGGGGCCCGGGCAGGCCGCCATGTACGCGGGGCTGCAGGAGCTGGGGGTGGCCAACGGCGAGGACCTGAAGGAGACGCTGACCAACTGTACGGAGCCGCTGAAGGCCATCGAGCAGTTCCAGGTGGGGCGCGTCGCCATGGAGATGCCCAGCGCCCATGGCGGGGGTGCACCGGGGCCCGTGGCGGGGCCGCCCTTGGTGGGCCGGGGCTGTGGGCTGGTAGAGAGCAGGAGAAGCCCCCAAGTGGGGTCTTTTGTGGTATTTTCCTCTTTTAATTTTGTAACCAGCACGTCTTTAGCGGTCCCTGCTGCCGTTTGGTGGCTGGCGGAGCCGGTTAACCCCTCACCACCGTCCCTGTCCGCTGTTTGTGTTGGCAGACGGAAAATGGAGTGCTCCTGCCCTCGCTGCAGTCGGCCCTGCCCTTCCTGGACCTGCACGGCACCCCCCGGCTGGAGTTCCACCAGTCCGTGTTCGATGAGCTGAGGGAGAAGCTGCTGGAGAGGGTCTCTGCCATCGCTTTGGAAGGGAAAGTCGAGGAGAGGTTTGTCAGCAGTCTTGTCG
>JAHREE010150463.1:104029-118512 GCA_033628505.1 Tringa tobata
CCACTTTGGTCTTTCGCTATAACATGGTACTTAGTCTCTTGCTCTTACATATTTTCAGATATAAGAAGCTGGAAGATCTCCTAGAGAAGAGCTTTTCCCTGGTCAAGATGCCTTCCATACAGCCTGTGGTGATGTGTGTTATGAAGCACTTGCCCAAGGTAAAGCCCTCCACCAGTTGGGCTGTTCTGTTACATCTCCCTTGTGTAGCTTCTGTGAACTGGGCTGCACGATCTATCTGCTGACCTTCTGCAAGTTTGTCGTTCAGTGTTAGGAACTGACTGAAAATTTACTACATTCTTATATCTGGTAACAACTTAGTGGACTAATTCAAAAAGCATTTTATATTTTCATAGTCACCTGAGACTATTTCCCT
Source organism: Tringa tobata (assembly GCA_033628505.1). NCBI lineage: Eukaryota > Metazoa > Chordata > Aves > Charadriiformes > Scolopacidae > Tringa > Tringa tobata. The sequence continues at coordinate 104,403 of JAHREE010150463.1, forward strand.
GTTTTATTGACTATGTGCAGCTTCCTAAAAGCAGTCAGGTTCACTGATAGGTGGATTTTTCCACAGCTGATTTAAAAAAGTCTATGACAAGTGGAAAATAAGATTTGAAGAATGCAACCAGAAGTAGACAGGAGTAAGATTCAGATCTGTGAAACAAAAGTCCCTAGGAGTAGTCGTATTACAAGCATCATCCTGTGCTTAAGGAAATGGATTCAAAACCACTGCTAGAACTTACAAGTTACTGAATTTGAAACATCACTTCAAATGTTAGTGTCATAGGTTTAAAGGAAGTCTTAAGTGCTTTAGGACTGGCTTATTGTTGCAGGAGTAGAGAAGGCCAACAATGAGTCTGATACTGCCTGTTTTTTAATTATTTTGCTGTATAAATTCCCAGACTGCCTGAGGTGATGATGTAGATGTTTTCTGTAGTTACTTATTTCTTGGACAGTCAGTTGGGTAAGCTGCTCTGCACTTTGGTAACCGCTCTGTTGATTGTAGGTCCCTGAAAAGAAGCTGAAGTTAGTAATGGCCGATAAGGATTTGTATAAAGCATGTGCGGTGGAGGTGAAGCGCCAGATCTGGCAGGATAACCAGGCTCTGTTTGGTGATGAGGTGTCTCCACTGCTGAAGCAATATATCCTGGAGAAAGAAAATATTCTCTTCAGCAACGATATTTCTGTCTTGCACAATTTCTTCAGCCCGTCTCCCAAAACGAGACGTCAAGGAGAGGTAAGGACAAGGAGACCTCTTACTGCATGCTTGTGAGTGGAACTCATCAGCTTTCAGTCAACCTCGTCAAATAACAGTGTCCATTTCTCGCACCAAACGTCGCTACCGAAGATGTTTGGCTAAGCAAAGTATTTGCAAGAAATACCAGGCTGTTTTCTCCTGCATGTGTTGATGAAAGAAACAGGAATTATTTTAATAGTTACTCAGTGCTGTGTAATAATTGATTAATGTTTTAGTCTGGCTTTGATAACCCTCAGGTGTTGTGAAGGATGAGCTTCTCTATCGAATCAGTTTGAATTTCTTTAATTTCTTTTCTTGGGACTAGTTTTTAGCAGGACATAGCCCAAGAAAAGATTATTTTTTTTCTTGGTAAAGATGGAAGGGGGCATTGAAAGTTGTAGCTAAGGTGGCATTTGGAAGAGTTGCTCTTTGAATGGAATTAGATGAGATGGCTGAGCTGATCCAACACTCAGCTGCAGAAATGGCAGGTGCTGCTCCTTCCCTTTCTCCCTGCAGCTTTGGCGATTATCAGACCCTCCCACGAGCTGATTCAGCTCAATAATTGCCACAGAAACTAGCAAATAAAACCAGAAAGTAGTTTTCCAGGGCAGTGAGTTGGATCTGCTAAAAGAAGAGATCAGCTGGCACCGAATCCATTGCAAGGAGAAGGACTGGGTGACACAGGCGGGTTTTTGTAGGAGGGGGAGCAGTGTCATAGGTATCAGGTGGGGGTCTTCTCTTGGCAGCAGCAGGTAATTACACTGGTTCAGCTGTAATGAATCACTTTACCTTGGGGGGCTTTTGCTCCAAAAGGGAAATACCAAAGTTTCTGTAAGGACCTTGCTAGCAAGAATGCTAAAGAATTGTAGTGATGTGGCAGTAGAAAGCTTTAATTTTGGAGAGGGTAGCACATCTGTTAGGTGGGTGGGGGTGGTTTGGGTCTGTTTGTCTTTCTAAAGCCCGTTTAGTGTAAGTGCTCTGGTGCAATTCACTTCAAGTTTACGCTGCAGGCTTGTGGTTTAACGCCAGCGGGCAGCTCAGCACCACACATCCGATTGCTCACTCTCCCCGGTGGGATGGGGGCAGAATCGGAAGGGTAAAAGAAGGAAACTCACCAGTTGAGATAAAAACAGAGTAATCATTAAAAAGAAATAGGAAAAAAAAACAGCATAAAGAGAGGAAAATAAAACCCAAGAGAAACAATTGATGCAAATGAAAACCGTTGCTTGCCACCAACCGACTGATGCCCAGTCAGTCCCTGAGCAGTGGCCCCTTTTGCAAAAGAGCTTTCTCTTGACATTCTTTATTTCATTATGGCTATGGAATTTTTGGTGAGCAGCTCTTGAACAAATGCAGTTGGGAATCTTGATATAAATGGTTTCTTTTCAGGAACTCATGTCAATGCGTATGTTTCAATCTTGATAAATAATGTAAAAGAATTAATTTACGTTTTTTTCTTGTGTGAAATAACAGTATCTCTTGGTACTGAGTGCACATTTTTTTCCCCTTTGAGTGTAGGTGGTTCAGAAGCTGACCCAGATGATCGGGAAGAACGTGAAGCTCTATGATATGGTGTTGCAGTTTCTGAGAACCTTGTTCCTTCGGACAAGGAATGTTCATTACTGCACACTACGAGCAGAGCTCCTGATGTCGCTGCATGACCTGGAAATCAGTGAAATCTGCACCGTTGACCCCTGTCACAAGGTATTAATCATGTGGGACAGATAGGAGTATTACTGGAGCATTTTCTGTTTCGCCCACTCCCGTGCGTACCTGCTGCCCTGCAGGACTTCAGCCCAGAGAAGATGACTCCTCTCTGTGAAGAGAGTTCAGACCTTGAATCCAAAAGTCATCTTATATTCCTTGGAACCTCAGGTGAAAATTTCATCTTGGTTAACCAGCAGCTTGCTTTCATTTCATAACCCATAAATCATTCAAATTTATGGTACTTGTGCAGTCTTAAAAACAACATCTAATCTGATCTATGTAGGGTCTGCAAAAAATAATCACAAACACTAGGTAGCCCCAGGTTCTTAATCAAATTTTCCTTCCCTCCCTGCTGTGCCTGGTGTGATATACTCCATCGGTCAGTAAACTGTGTATGGAACATGAAGTACTTTGAATCTTGAATTATAAGAAAACATTAAGCTAATAAAATACTGGGGAGTGACAGATGTGGTGTTAATGTCACACCAGGATCTTTTCCGTGGTCAGCATCACTCTCATCTAGAACAAAACTTTTTCTCTTCAGGAATGTTGCTAAGTTTTATGTGTGTTCAGCTTATAGAGAATACCTCCTAGAGTGATGATGTTACCGCATGTGTTTTAATGTCTTCTGATCAAGAGTCCCCAAATCAGTGTGTACACTGACTGAATAAAAATGTTCAAGTTGCATGTCGTTTTCAGTGCCCTCGTTTTGCCACTGCAAAATGCAGTGACTGCTGCAAGGAAAGGAAGCCACAATGAAAGCATTTCAGAAAATTCAGCAAGTTGTTCTTTTTTGACAGCTGAAACATTGGGGGAAAACGTATGTTGCTTTCTGAAAGGGGAAAAAAGCCTTTAATTTTAGGTCAGATAAAACATTTCACTTAATTGTCTCTTTTACATTTTGATAGCAGAGCTCTAAAGCAGAAGCACCTCTGCTGTTCGTGTCCCCTACTTAGAGGGTGGGAATGGTATTGCAATGGCTAAAATATCCCATATTATTATTGCTAAGTGATGCTGCTTCTTTGTCAACTTCCTACTTGTGTAGATCCACCTCAGTCAGGTCTGCTGAGAAGTATATATTTTATACATGCTGCTTCCTTAATTGCCAGGGAATTCCTCTCTTGGAAGGGGAGAAGGTGGCACCAGGTTAAATGACGTTGGTATCTCTGACCTCCTTTTTGGAATGTTTATTTCTGACCTCGGTGTTTGTGACCAGCTTGCTACCATACCTAAGTGTATTAATTCCAGATAATTGGAGGTCATTCCTGCCTGTTTTCTCTGGCATTGTATATCTTACTGCTGGTTTACTGAGTTGCTGGGGTTCACAAAGCTTTCTCCTTTTTTCTAACAGTTCACCTGGTGCCTTGATGCTTGCATTCGGGAGAAGTTTGTGGACAACAAGAGAGCTCGGGAATTGCAAGGGTTTCTGGATGGAGTGAAGAAGGGACAAGAACAAGTGTTGGGGTGAGGCTCTTGGGCTGTTTATTGAGAAGCTGGAAATGGATTCCTAACAGTCACAACATTTGATGGGTGTTGTAGGTGTTAGTTCTTCCCCAGAGCCAGCTGACAGCCAGCAGCGCTTTTGTGCAGTCACATCCAGTGCATTCACAAGCGCTGGGGAATTCACGAGCCAGTCGTGTTCTGGGGACGTAGCTCGTACTGCTGAGGTCACCACCCTCGAGTCTTCCCTGTGGCCTTCGTAATGACTGGGGGAGGTCTCCTGCCTGATTTCAGCACAGAAGACCTTCCGTAATTGTTTCAGAATATGTGCTCTTTCAAGTCAAAGTAATAACGTTCATGGTGCTTTTACAAGGCAGGAGAAGGTTGGTCAGGTGGGCACCTGTAGGTGACAAAAGACAGAAATTCAGGTTTTACATTGTCACAGTAAGGGTATTGTTACGGTACTTGCCCTGTGTCTGCCTCTCTTAAACTCAGCAGCGTGTGTGTTTATAAAAATACAGTGTACACACACACACAGTACTTCGATGTTACATCTGGTGGTTGATGGGATTACAACAAAGAACAGGCTCAAACATCTTACTGCAGTGAAACACACTGGTGTCCTACAGCTGGGTATGGAACTGTAGGGTGGGGTTGTTTGTTATGTATGACGTGTTTGATTTGTGCTTCTCAGGGACTTATCGATGATCTTGTGTGATCCCTTTGCCATTAACACCTTGGCCTTGAGTACCATCAGGAACCTACAGGACCTGGTTGGGCAGGACACCTTACCCAGGGTGAGTGTCGCAGCTGATGTACTTAATCTGAACTGTAGTCTTAATTGAATAAATTATCATCAACAAAGGGCTGGCACTGTAGAAGAAATAAGATTATGTTCTCAAATGCTTGTGTAAATTGAAATGAGGGAAACATGATACTATCTTTCCATTTTAGCACATACCTTAGAGCTCTGCAGGAGCACTGTTTGGAGGTGGGCTTTCTAGAGTTCTCTGAATTGACAATGCGTTCTTGCATGGCTCATTCTGTTTTAAAAACTATGCATATATACAATCATACATAGAATATGTGCCTCCCTGCTTTGTCCTTCCATGGGTTTGCCTAATGCCAGCAGCATCTTTTCCCTGCCACACAGAATGCAGTGGATTAGTTTACGCTGTTCTGGTCTGTTGGCTGCGATATAATACGGTTCTTGGAAGTAGTGTCTGCAGGAGGTGCTTAAGCATTAGAGGAGGGAAGGAGGGTCGCCTTACAGGTGCCTGAACAGTGTGAGGCATTTGCTGGTTTCATCCCTGAGTTACTCAACCCAACAATAAAACTTAACAACTTCCTCGTGACAATTTAAGACTGAAAACTGTTTTGGTTTCAGGGCATGATGTAAACAAAAACCCATTGCCATTCTTACACGCGCTTTCTCTTTCTTACTGCTGCTGAGATGACTTGATTTGTCCTGTCACACATTATATTTCAGAATACTAATGTGTCAGGACACGTTTAAAAACGATGTTGTGATCAGATTGGCTGCATACTTCTTGGCGTATACATAGAACATAAAATGTTACATAAACCCTCGAACTCCCAGGAGTGTCTGTTATTTGATTCCCATTTGAGGAACCAGTTGTGAATTAAATCAGAGAACTGAATGCCTCTAGCAGTCTTTGATAAAGCTGCTAATCCAGGAGAGCTTTGAATGTAAAGCACTACTTCCAAATAAATGTCTATACGTGCAACTTGTGGAAGATGAAAATAGCTGTTTTTCTTCTCCCCTTAAAATTCGAGGAAAGCCCAGATCTGCTGCTGCTCCTTCGGATGCTGTCTTTGGGACAGGGGGCCTGGGACATGATTGACAGCCAAGTCTTCAAGGAACCAAAAATGGTGAGCTATTTTGATGTTTAGAATTTAACATATATAATTAAATCATAGAATGGTTTGGGTTGGAAAGGACCTTAAAGATCATCTAGTTCCGATCCCCCTGCACTGGGCAGGAACACCTTCCACCAGACCAGGTGGCTCCAAGCCCCCTCCAACCTGGCCTTGAACCCCTCCAGGGATGGGGCAGCCACAGCTTCTCTGGGCAACCTGGGCCAGGCTCTCACCACTCTCAAGAATTTCTTTCTAGTATCTAATCTAAATCTTCCCTCTTCCAAATTAAAACCGTTGCCCCTTGTCCTGTCACTCCACTTCCTGACAAAGAGTCCCTCCCCAGCTCTCCTGTAGCCCCTTCAGATATTGGAAGGGGCTCTAAGGTCTCCCCGGAGCCTTCTCTTCTCCAGGCTGAACAACCCCAGCTCTCTCAGCCTGACCTCAAAGGGGAGGTGCTCCAGCCCCTCTGATCATCTTTGTGGCCCTCTGCTGGACCCGTTCCAACAGGTCCATGTCCTTCCTGTGCTGAGGATTCCAGAGCTGGACACAATAATAAATTTAGTCTTGTTTATTATTTTATTGTGTCCCAGATTTAACGTTCACTGTGCATTCCTCTTATTGTGGCTTTCTTAGAAAAAACATGTAAGTGGTCCCAGAGCAGCAGCTCAGGTGGACATGCTGTAAGCTTCATTTACCTCCTTTTTTATTTACATAAATGCCTGGCCCTTACTGTTTTAAAATCAGACTGTACCTCTTGTAAATTCTGCACATCTTGCAATTCTTGCTCATCGTTCCAGGGAACTTCTACAAAACAGAGAAGTTTGTAAAAGGCATTTTGTATGAGGAAAGCAGGATTTCAGAGGCTGGTCTGAAGCTCTGTTAGCAGTGTAGCAGCTTTTCATTGACATGAAAAATGTTTTCCAGCTGTCTTGTTGTAGCTCTTCTGTGTTGTGTCATATTCAGATACAATCTCCCCATGCTTTGGAGATTCTTTGCCCAGTATTACAGGCAGCCCCAGTGTAGTTCAGGAGCAGGTTGTGTTCAGCTGATGGCAGGAAGGCTACCTGTGGTGTTGCACAGTGGGACTGTTTCTAAAGAGAAATTTGCTGTTTCTGTTCTGAACTATAAAGCAGCAAATATCTACCCAGGGGGACATTTGAAGTCTCCAAAATATATGTTACTGGCTGATTGCATGTTTAAATATACCACGGGAGGGATGTGTTTTAAACTCACATTGTAACAGTGAGGGTGACCAAAACTCCAAGGGTAGAACTGTGATTTGTCTCGTGGAGGTGCTCTCATGAATCTCTTAGAAAGAAACTGTGAACGTTTTCCTAAAGAGAATCTCCAAATCTTTATTTATGATTGCCACAAGCTGTAACCTCCCACTCTGTGAATGTGACACAGCGTAGGTTGATCTGCTTTGTGCAAGGAGATGCTCTTAATGTTGCTATTCCAGCTGTGCATCGATCCCTGTCAGTTTAGGGCATGAACAAAATGATTTGTAGTTCTTGATGAAAGCAGTTTGGTACCATCCTTAACATGCAGTGATTGGAAAAGGTCTCTCAGAAGAACTGCTAATTGTCAAAGGATTTGCGCAGGAGTGTTTCTGTAGATGAGGTGAAGTACAGTTTTCCTAATTACTGGTGGAACGTGTGGAAGTGAATTATCCAATAATTCTGACTGGAACTGGATGTCTGACAGCTTGTTTTCCTAAGTGTAGGATGGGGCTCATAATATTGCCTTGCTATTTGTTACGGCACTCTGGGACCATTAGGTGGCATGAAGTGATTGATGAACGTGTTGTTCTTTTCCATCTGTTCCTCCATCCCTCTAAGGAAGTTGAGCTGATCACGAAGTTCTTGCCTATGCTGATGTCCTTTGTGGTGGATGACCACACGTTCAATGTAGATCAGAAACTGCCCTCGGAGGAGAAGGGACCAATTCCTTACCCCAGCACCATTCCTGAAGCTTTCACCAAGTATGTAATCTCTTCCCAACTTTGTACAAACAGTCTTGTTACTAAAGCCAACAGAAAATGCTGTATGTGGTAAAGTGAACACTTTCTTGGGGTGAGATTTAATCCCAGGTAATCAAGCCTGAACTTTTCCTTTAGCAGAACAGTTTTCCACTGTGATTCCTCAAATCACATTTATTTACATAATACAATATTTCTTGTAACGAGCATTCTTTTGGCAGGTTGAATAGGAAAGTATTTGGTATCACTGCTTTCAAAAGTGCTGCTTGTGCAGCTTCCCAAGCAGGGGATGGGGAGTGTTTGAGTGATATTCAGGCGCACCTGGACGAGTGCCCGCGCTCAATTCTGAAGAGTGCTATTGTAAATTGTAGAGCTGGCATTTTTGTCAACACAGACACTCGCTCTCTGTTGATAACCTATCACTCCAGGGATGTCGAAAAGATAAATAAGACCCCTGTGTGCTCTGTTGTACTCACATCTTGCACTAATTTCCAGCACAGTTCCTGTCTGTGTGCTAGAATCTGGAGTACTGTATCCAGGTAGTTGTACTCTCCTCTACGACAGTGTTGATACTTGAATTTTGGGAAACTAAAACAAGACAGTATTGGACTTTGTATCATTTTTGGGTATTTGAGTTTCTTCTAAAACCCATTTTGAATAGCACTTTTACCATTAATACTATTATAAATGTTCACAATCAAATCCAGCTGGTTTGATTGGGAGACAGCGTAATGTTTGCTAAATGCTAATTTTTTCTGGACCGTGGTAGTGACCATAGTGATAATCATCACACTCAGTCACCAAGTAGCTGCTCTTCAGTGGGTTTGAGGTTAGCCACTGCTGTGGCTGCTTGATTGCTATCCTCTTAAAAAAAATAAATCTGTTTTAGCTTTATTGATTAAGAAACTTTGCTTCTGCCATAACAGATTCTTGCAGGAGAACAGAATAGCTTGTGAGATTGGGCTGTATTACATCCTTCACATCACGAAACTGAGGAACAAAAACGCTTTCCTGAGGCTGTTGCCAGCACTAGGTAAGCTTTGGTCTTGTCTCTGTTCTTGTGCTGGACACCCAGGAGGGAAGTAAACCTGGAGTGAAAGTGATTTCAAAGTCAAAGATGTAATGTTCTACTTTTGGCTCTTCTGATGAGGCCCTGCAGAAGGGTTTGTTTCTGTCTGCAATTGGGATGTGCTGATCTGAGAATTTAGGGATAGTGGCTGAAGGTCAGTAGTTCCTTAGGTCAAAGGCTGTATTAATAATGAGATCAGTTGAGAACTTTTTGGAATGAATCAGAAAGATGAAAGAGCAGGTGGCTTAATTCTGCCGCTGCTCATAGTAATTGCAGGTGGCCAGAAATTCTTGGGAAAAAAAACTGTAAAAAAAACAGGACCGAACACAGCCTTAAATTCTTCCCTGGGATTACCTCCTTCACTGACTTCCTGGGGGTACGTTGTAGGAAAGCTCTGAAGCAATCTTAGGAATTGCAGCTCCCAGTAGTGGAGGTGGGGGTTCATTTCCCGCTCCCTCACCCCAGCTCTGGTGGTCTTTGAACCCTTGGCTGAACTGGCAGCTCATTTCCATGAGTTTTCCACAGGTCAGTGATTTGTATCTGCTCACTGCGGGGTCTGAGGAGTGCGAGGATGTGGATGTGGCCGTGAACAGAGGATGGTGGAGAAGGATAGAATCATAGAATTGCCTTGGTTGAAAGGGACCTTTCAGATCATGGAGTCCAAACGTCAACCTAATGCTGACAAAACCCATCACTAAACCATATCACTAGTAGGGGACTGTGATTTTGGCAGGAGCAGCTGCTCTGTGACTTCAGCCTCAGTGGAAACATGGGCTTTCTACATATCCTTCTCACCCCTCTGCTCTAGTGTCTTGTGTTGGAAAGATCAAAGCCACCTGCTTGGGCTGCCTGTTTTAAAAGGAAATCTCACTACAAAGTTTTCAGCAGGAACATCTTGTGTAGGTCAGGTTTTGGCACATCCTTGTCAGTCTCAGTCTCTTTCCTTTTCATGTTGTGTAGTTGAGACTTTCAGCGACTTGGCCTTCAGTGATATTTTTCTGCATCTGCTCACTGGTAACCTCACGCTGCTGGGTGATGAATTTGCACTGGAGGAGTTCTGCACCAGTCTCTTTGATGGCTTCTTTCTCACTGCCTGCTCAAGGTAAACCTGATTTTCCTCAGACTCAGTGAGTTTACAGGATACCCAAGAGAGGTTCTACTGCTTTGAACTATACTTTAATAGTTCAGCAAACTCTTCACGTATAGTGGAAATATTAGCCTGCTGCTGTTTTGCTTTAAGGAGAGGCTGATATTTGGTGATCAGATTTTTATCAGCAAAATTTTTAAGTGTTGATTATACAGTCTGGACTTAAAACCTCTCCCCCTCCTTCCTCGTGGTTGCTACAGTTAGTCCACTCCTGTTGAATAATTACGTGAATTGCTTGAAAGTGTAAGGCTTGGGAGCACACAGGCTACAATTCTCAGGTGTTTTGGAAAATTAGGGCAAAATTGCCAGGCTGTGGGTGTGTGAATTATTCTGATACTGTCGCTGTAGCTTTCTTGTTCTCAAGATGGTGTTTGTTTATATCGGTTACTCTGCTTTAAAACTGTTTTTTTGCAGAAAGGAGAACGTACACAGACATGTGCTAAGGCTGCTGCTTCATCTGCATCACAAAGTGGCGCCTGCCAAGCTAGAGTCTCTCCAGAAGGCTTTGGAACCCACCAAGCAGGTAAGAAGGGAAGCACGAGAAAGGGGAAAATTAATTGCAAATGAAAGCAGCTGCCTTTCCAGACGCTGCTCAATGGAACATGAGCTCTGCTTTCCAAGTGTACCAAGTTGTGTCTTAATTACCTTGTCACTTCCTCTTTCTGTGGTGGTTTGTGTTAAAACACACAGGGTAATTGGATACTTAGTGTTCGAGCCAGTGGCAGCTAGAATGAAGCATGACTCTCCTCTTCTTCCCCTCCCTAATTCTCGTTGTGCAGAGCGGGGAGGCTGTGAAGGAGCTTTATAACCAGCTCACGGAGAAACTGGAGCTTCGCAAGCCGAGTCCAGCCGAAGCGACTGAGACTCCCTCCATGGAACTGCCCTTGCCCACTGTGCCCACACCAGCCTCACGCTGAGCTGTCGAGCGAGACGGGAGAAGGACTAACCTAGTGCTCTGCAGCGTGAAGGCCCCTCTTCTGCCTTTCAAGTGTCTCTGCCCTACGGGGTGGAAACAAAACAAAAAAGCCACTGAAGCTCTTTCAGGAAACACTGCAGTTTACCCAACTCACTGGCTCTTGCTGGTTAGAAAACTCTGTATGCAGTGCATTGCAAAGGTTTACTTTTCTTAAAGATAGCAGAGTGTCTTCTTGTAGATCCACTTAATATCTGACTGTACTTTTTTTTTTTTCCAAAAAGAAAGCGCGTATTTTTAAGCTTGGCATCTTGTGTTTTTAAACTCTATTTTAAGAACTGATCACTGAGTGTTTAACTCCATTATGGTTGGGCAGGTGGTGTGAACTCCCAAAGGCTAACCTTGGCTTTCTTTGGCCATTCATTTGCTCCTCTGGGTCTTTGGAGAAGATGCTCAACAGAAGGAAATGTCAGAGGAGATAAGCTCCACTGATACAATGTCCTGTTTAAGGCTGTAGCTCTTTTGGTACGTGGTGAGATGTGCAGCGTTGGTCAGAGATGTCCACCACTGTCACTAGACCAAGAAGCAGTGCACAGCCATCTTCTCAGCTAGGCTTTTTCACAGAGGGCTCCACTTTTCTCCAAAGGAGTGGCTTGAAATGAGCCCTGGAGCCAGTGAAAAAAAAAAAACCAACCCAGAACTTGGATATTCCCTGATGACAGTGGGGTTGGAGTGTAGGTGAAATTCTGTCTTTGCAAAAGTAGCCTGTTGTTCATGGCTCATTTGTGTCGCTGTCTGTACCGTTACAGTTAATTCCTGTTTGGCTTTTATTGCTGCCTCAGTATAAGCCTCAGGTGGGGTGTAGAGAAAGATGGGCACGGGAGAAGAATGAGTTGTGTGAGTTTACAGTGGAATTTACACTGATTTCAGCAGGTACAATATGCCCAAAAAGAATCTTGCCAGTCCCCTGTAAGTGGGAATGAGCTACTCTGAATGGCAGAATAATTCAGGTGGGAAGGCACCTCTGAGGGTGCATGGTCCAGCCCTGACAGAGCAGGAGCAGCGTAGGGGAGGATGCTGAGGAGCAGGACTCTCTATCTTTGTTGAGTTTGGTGAGGTCTCTGTCAGGCTGTTTCTCCAGCCTGTTGAGGGGGGTCCCTTTGAACAACATTAGCCCAATTAACAACCCCTGAGGAATGCCGTGAGTAACGGGCTGCCCCTTGGGCTTTGTGCTGTTGATGTGAGCCTGGTGTCCTCCCAGTTTTCCATGCAGTGACCTGAACTGTATCAGACTGGTTTGGCCATATGGATCCTCCAGGCAGTTGTGCCAAAAGCTGATTGAAGTCAAGGTGAGCTGCCACCGTGCTCCCCCATCCGCCGAACCAGGCACATCAGTGGAAGGTTGTTGGGTTTGTCAGGCCCAATTAACCCTTGGAATGTACCCATCCATGCTGGCCGTGCCCTGTTGCTTTCTTGTCCATCATGTTTCTGGATATGATGGTTGGGTTTTTTTTCCCCCATTGCCCCTTGTTTCCTGGGACTTGAGCACTCTCAGTGCCAAGTCACGTTGATGAGACTTTTCCATTTCCTGAAGCTCTGTCCAAAAAAAAAAAAAACAAAACCAAAAACAAACAAACAGACACTAGTTAAATAGAGGTGGAAATCCCTCCCTGAAGCTGCTGCCTCCCTTTTTTCCTGGTTTTCTTCCCCTGGGGTTCTCAAGGGCCGCATGAGGAAAGTGAGCGTCACCCCTGTTCGTCGCGTTGGTGTTTTATTTCTCCTTTGTATGCAGGGATGGTCTGAATCTGTGGGAGAACGGGGAGGGGGGGTTAGGTTTGTGGATGTGACAAGGGCCCTGTCCTCCCGTCCACACAACCTTTGTGCACCTCAGCTCCGGGGGTCAGTATTGCCTTTGGCAAACTCTCGGCGGTTCTGGCACCGGACGTGTTGGAAACAGGAACTGGGTATAACAATCAGGTCTTTCTTGCTTGGTTTTGTTTTTAAACGGTTTAAAGTGTCATGGTAACTTACACAAAATAACATCCCACGCTGCTGGGAGACCTTTCGCAATGAACCTCCTCAGGCCCCTGCTCTGCTTAGACTTCAAGGTTGTTTTGGGTTTGTTTTGGGGATTCTCTCTGGCACTAAAGGTTTCCCTCCTCCCGTGTGCTGACTCGGTACTGTCCTGCACCTCGGACTTCTTTTGATCCAGGCTGACTCTGTCATTTACTGCTTGGTGGAAAGACCTCTTGTGTTTCAGCCTGTACCCACAGTACTGAGATACTGATTTTTATTTTTTTTTCCAGGTTTTTAGATCCATAAAGAAACTGAATCCCAGATTACAAACTGGCTGTTACCTGTGGTGGTGGCTTCTTCAGCCAAGGAGGGGAAATCTGGGCAGTGGAGAGTGGGAGTAGCTGCCAGTCCGTGTCTCCTGGCTGCCTTCTGCACAGAGGTGTGATGAGGAGATGCTTTTCAGAAAACATTGGTTTAGTGGTGAACATCTTGGCCTGTTTCCATTCTTTGAGATGAGAACGGTTTCCCCCCAGTGCCAGAAGTTGCACAGGCTCCTGTCGTGTGCTCTCTGCTGCTCCTCCAGACCCTGGTGTGCTGGATGGTGCAGGCACGTGGACCCGGTGAAGCACCGCTGGACAGTGTGAGAGAATTCCTTTTTTTTGGTCTCTTTTTTCCCGTTTTTCTGTCTGCAGCCTGGCTGCTGTGTGGGGTGCAGTGCTGTGGGTGTGCACTAGAGGGGGGTGCCCCCCCAGGCCCTGCCTTGTCCTGTTGCTGCTGGAAATCCCTCCCTGTTGGCAAAATAGATGGAGCTGGAATCACTCCCTGGTTACACTTAGGTCACAGTTTGTCTTTACAACCGGAGTGTGATACCTTTGTGATAGGAAAAAACGTGTGTTCTCTCCAAACCCACCCTGTGTGACCAGGGAGTGAATTTTTACTATGAATTCTAATAAGCTTGAGCAATCTGCTCTTCTGGGTGCTTCTCCTGAGACAGCAGAGTAACCAATAGGCCAGAGAGGTTCTTCAGGCTTTTTGGATGGTTAACGTTTCACTGAAATTTTACACTGAGCTGTGAAACAAACAGTTTGGATTGAGGTGGGTAAGGAGATGGATGGAGCGCTGCAACTGCAGGCGCCGATAGAAGGAGGCAGTTGGTGAGGCCTGTGCCAGCGTGGTGAGGCCTGTGCTTCTCTGCATTAAACTAAAGTTGGTGGGAAAGAATGGCCATGA
>JAHREE010150463.1:138337-158628 GCA_033628505.1 Tringa tobata
CTGTAAGCCCCACCACAGCCCCTCGCCACAACTCCTTTGTGTTGCGCAGCACGATAGAAGGAAGTCACCTCTTATGGCTTCAGATGGTGTCAGATGAAGTCCCAGGGCGGGAGGCTGCGGAGGCTGTTGGCTGTACTCTAAATAGACTCCGTGGGCTGGAGACTGTATGATGAAACCACACTTTTCTTAGAAACTTCCCTTTCGGCTTGAAACGGTTCTGAGAAATTTCCAACCCTTCCACGGTGAGCCAGCGAAAGCCCCACTCACCCTGGTGCTGGTCGCTGGCAGGAGCCTTCAGGGGGGTTTTAAAGCATCAAGTTTTGACCATCCATGGAGTAACCTTCTTGCAGGGGCTGTTTCCATCTCATCCCACAGAGTTCATTGGGATCAAGCACCAGGATTTTACCCTCTGGGCTTTTAACCTCAGCTGTGGATGTTGTCCTGCCTCACGGAGAGAAGGGTTTGTTCAAGTTAGAGCTGGGGCCAGTGAGTTTCTCGAGTTGGGCTTGGACCAGAAGACTGCCAGAGTCAACACATCGGGGATCATCTTCTGAGTTTCTCAACAAAGGCCTTTGGGGGGTTTCTTCTTCTTGAGAAAGAAGCAGGGAAGTGGTTTCAGAAATTCATATTTTCTGACCTAGAGTATGACGCTTACTGGAGTATTTGGCGTGACTCGGGGGCACTCCTCCCCATCCGGATCTTGTGATCCCATTGAATCTGCAGCTTTTACTGATTCAAAAGAGCACCCCAAACCTGTTGGATTTAAATGCTGCAGCCGAGGTCTTGGCCAGCGTTAAACTGGGAAGCTGAAACCCTCCCTTCGGTGGGGACTGACCTTGAGGTTAAAGCTACCCACGATTATTAGTGTCTACAATACTCGGAAACCCCAAATGACCACCCAGCTCACCCCACACGGCCCCACTATTGTGGTTGCTGACGTGTCGGCACCCCAGCTGTTTGGGGGCCTCGGTGTGACCTCAGCCCCACTGAGCTCTGGGCCTCTCGATGCCTCCTGCTCTGCCTGGACCCTGGTGCTCGGTGGAGTTGGGCTACGTTTCGCCTGCATCCTTGACTTGCTGGGACTGTGCTCCGCTCGCTGGCATCTCCCAGACCTTCCCCTGGTGACGACAACCTCAGAGGCTCCAGCTTTTGGAAGATTTTGAGGGAAAAGCAAGCTGTTCTCATAAGTCAGCTGCTGCTTTTCCTGCCTGCAGTATCACTATCAAGATCTCCTTTCTACTGTACAGCCAGGTCTCACTGCGACCTTTTCCTGCCCACCAGTTCTTCTCTCAGCGACTCTGAAGCATCTCGGGTGCTTCTGCTGCCGTTCCACCAGCAGCACCACGGGCTGACCCTCGTGGGGGGACGGGGTAAGTCACCCCTGTGGCTGCGTGTGATGGTTTATTGATTTTCTGTTTTAACGGGAATCAGTTTCTGAAGGCAAAACTCTTCATGGGAGCAATCCTGTCCGATGCTGTTGAGGTTTCATAAGGGCTAAAACAAGTGAGGGGTCTTTTTTTTTTTTACATAAAGAGCCAGGAAATTCCTGAAGTGCTGGGACACCGGGCTGGATGCTGGGCCTGATTCCTCCTCTTCACATCCAGATTAGCTCTAACTCTGCTGCTGTTTTCCAGGTAAGTGTGTGGCTAATGGCTTGTGTGATTCACCTTCAAGTTAAGTGAAAATTAACGCTTTTTTTCTGCTTTGTCTTGTTAAGTGATAGACTTCAAACTTTTGAGTAATTCTTAGGTGTTTTCTTCTTACTGCTCAAAGTTTCTGCTCTCAGAGTACAGATCCTCTGCCTCTTTCATTAAGAAATTATTGCATATATTAAAACTTGCTTTCTGAAGAGCGGGCATCCATCTTGTGGATTTTTGTCACCCTGAGAGCTGAGCTGGTTGTTGCCACTGCAGGGATTCAGTTTGGGGTAGAAAAGAAAGGATCCCCTTGTCACCAGCGTGGCTGCTCTGTGCAACGGGATGGGATTTCTGGAGCTTTGTGGATGGTGTTGCCAGAAGGCAGCAAGTTGGAAAGATTCACTTTTTGGGGAAAGTAGTGAAAGATAGAGAAAAGCAAACAGCTAATGGCTGCGATAGCCATAGACGTTCTCTGTATTATAAGCCACTGTCTTTAGCTGATGACTTAGCAGCCAATAATCAGCATTCCCAGGTCCCCTGGGTTAGATTCCCAGTTAAAGGCTAGATTAAGGAATTGATGCCCTGTTTCAGCCAGGCTTGGGGAAGCCCTGACGAGGACCAGCTGGTTCTCAATCCCCCCTGAGCTGTTCAAGCCACGTTCCTTCATCAGTCCCCCCCTAGAGAACACAGAAAGGTGCAGTTTAATTGCAAGTTTCTCTGTCTGACCAAAGCCAGGAGAGACCGAAGGTGCCACTGTCTATAAACACGTCAGCCGTAAAAATGCCCTCAAGCCTGTTTTCTCCCCAGGGTCTGATCCACATGGCTTGGGATGGCAGGGCTGTGACTGCAGCAGGGCAGGCTGAGAGCATCTTCCTAGAAATGGCTCATTACGTGGAGCCTTTATCCCAAAGTGGCCCTGAGCATTTTGGGGAGATGCTGGATTGCAACATGGTCATACCCCAAAGACAGAGCGAGCAAGGACAGGTAGAAGAGCCAGGGTGTAAATTTAAGTGCTTAAACATAAAAAGTGTCTGATTTGAGAGTTATCCATATGTAAGGCTCCCAAATGGCCAGGGAAGTGTTTTACCGCTGGTGAGACACCAACGGGCTTAAAAGCTGTGTCCCATAAGGGACAGACTTGGTGCCTGCCAGGCAGAGCTCGGTGCTGACGTGACGGTCTCACTCCTCACCCCACCATCGCTCTGGCCAACAGGAGCCTGGCATAATGTTGGGTCACACCATGGTTATGGTTGTGCTCAATGGAAACAGCAGCTTTGGAGGATGCTGTACCCTCAACCAGCCTCCAGCTTTTGATGCTGCTAGCGATGAAGACGTGTCTAAAGGGTGCAAGGTGGAGGGAGCAGCATCAGCCACCCACCCTGTGGTCCTCCCTCTAGGAGAGAGACCCAATTCTTGCAGCAGAGACATTTCCTTCAGCAGGCTGTGAATAAACCGCAGCATCTCACACCCAACGGGGTGTCCTGCTTGGTAGGGAAGAAGTTTGGGTATGGCAGCGAGCAAGGAGGAGGGAGCGTGCACGGGGGCTGCTCTTCCTGCAGGGCTGGGAAGGTCGGTAAGCCACTTGCTAGCCGCACTGTAACAACCCCGGCTGAAATAATTGCAGTGTGGGTGATGCTGGGATCTCTCTCATGATTTCAAATGCAGAGGCTTTTGGAGCCAAGCAGTAACAGCATCACCTGTTTCATCTTCCCCCATCAGCAGTCAGTAGCGGGGAACAATTAAGCTGCTCCTGCGGTTCCTTTGTAGCCCTTTCAATTTCCTTTGCAGCACAATCAGAGAAAGTCACACTGAGTGCAGCAGGTTTGAGTCTCATTCCCATGAGGTTGTATATTTGTGTGTGAAAAGTGAGACTTGGCCCCTTGCACCTGCCAGGTCTTCTGCTGTGGAGGGTGGGATAAATCATGGTCAGCTTTTTGGCCACAGACCTTTAGGATCGGGGAGCATTTGAAAACCTGCCTCTGCTGCTTCATCCACTGTTGCCTCTGAGCCAGCCCAGCCTTAAGGTGACGACTTTTCTCACTGCTTTCTCTTCTCCACCCCACCCCTTGCAGGTCAACACAGAGGGTTCTCTGAAGTCCTTGGAGCTGCCAGCCTCCCTCACCCTCATGAACACCAGCTCGGACTGCAAGCCCGAGGGGCTGCACCCCTCCATCCCTGCCCTGGGGACCCTTCTCCTGCTGGGCTGCATTGTGCTGAATGGCGTGAGCTTCTGGGTGTTCTGCTTCCGCATCAAGCAGTGGGATTCAGGCATGATCCTGCAGGTCAGCCTGGTCCTGGGAGATATCCTGATCATCCCTGTTGCTCCGCTCAGGATTTCCTACCTCAGCCTCAGCAACCAGTGGCCATTTGGGCAGTTTCTCTGCCAGTTCGAAGTCTTCCTGCACGGCATCCACGTGTACAGCAGCATCTATTTCTTGACTCTCATCTGCATTCACCGGTACTTTGTCGTTGTACGGTACAAGAGCAATTCCCTCTGGAAGAAGAAGAGCTTCTTGAAAAAGCTATGCTTATTTGTCTGGTTTGTCCTCTTCATCCAAGGGCTGCCTTTCTTCTTCCTCCTCAAGACTTCAGTTGTTGATGGCTCAACAATATGCCTAAATATTCACCAGTCAGAGTTGTCCTCTGTTTACTACTTCTACAACATGGTTTTGGTTGTGGTCTCTTTCCTCCTGCCCTTTGCCATTGCCTTGACCTTTGGAGCCCTGTTGGGAGCTGCCATTGTTAAAGTGGCAAAGAAAAGCTCCAGAGCGAAAAAGATGAAAAGCAGATCTCTGCAGATGATAACAGTGTCTCTGGTGATTTTTGCCATCTGCTTTGGTCCCCTGCACATCTGCAGGACCATTGGTGTCATTGTGAAGTACTACGACATATCTTGCAAGCTCTTGCACAAAGTAGAAATTGCCTACTACGCCAGCTGGGTGTTCACCATGGCAAACACCTGCCTGGATCCCCTGATTTATGTGTTTGCTAATGACAAGTTTAAGAAGAGCTTTGCTGACTCCTTTCGGAAACGCTGGGCCACCAAAGCGAGCGTGAAAGGTCCAGGAGCCACCCGAGACTTTCCCGGTGAATCCCTTGGGGTGACTGTTGAAGACCCAGACTCCGAGACTCCTCCTCCTCCTCTTGTGTCCCAAGTCCCCAGAGCTACCAGGAGCAGCGCTGCAGGAATTCCAGGCTTTCCCTATGTTCATCCAGAGTTATCAAGGGGTTATTCCTGCATGCAGGAACCTCCTGGGCTGTAAGGAAGCTCCAATTAGGCACTGCTCCTGCAAGTACCTGCTGGTGGCTGGATGTCCCAAACATGGGCTTCTTTGCACTGCTGAAGTGGCCAAACATTGTTGGGTACGAGGGAGAAGCAGGAGGAGAAATTACACGTGAAGTCATAAATCATTAGAAAGTCCAGTGAAAACTGCCATGAATTTCCTGCCCATAAATATTTTTTGTTTTCTCTTTTCCACCAGGAGCAAGGTCTGTGTGAGCACCAAGTCCAGGAGCGTGCAGGTCTGAGTCCAGCACCCCTGCACGGGGAAATAACCCATGTTATTTTTCAGGCACCTGGTTGTCCCTTGGCCACCCAGAAGCTGGCAGCTCCCCAGCTCTGGAGGCAATCCCTGAGTGTCATTGTGATGGGACCAGATGCACTGGCCAGGGTTTCTACAGATCAGAAATACAATATAACTTTTAAAAATATAATTTTGTGGGGGGAGAGGGGCTCCTGTAACCCTGTGTTCCACACTGGAGGATGCAAGAGGGCAGTGCTGGGGGCACTGGTTGCATGAACTTCCAAGTGGAGTGTCATCATGGAAAGTGAGGTGCAATTATGGCATCACAAAGCTGTGACGTTATTCCCTCCAGTGCCTTCAGCCCTTCCCCTGCCTCCATTTGCCTCCCTGTCACAGACCCAGCCGAGGAGAGGGGTGCTGGATCAGTGCAGGTCACCTTTGAGTGAGGTTTCATGTTGTTGTGGTATTGCCAACTGTGGGCAACGGAGCGAGTGCTGGAGCCAGGGGCCAGAGAGAAGAGGTCCTCTTCTAGTTAAGGCAACAACTTGGAAATCCTGGGTTTATTTTTAGGCTTCGCTGTAAACTTACTCCATGAGCGTGACACAGGATCCATGTTTCACTTCCCCATCTCTCAAATCCCTCTAAGTGGCCTTTTCTGTCTTGCCTCTTTCAAGAGAAAACCCGCAGAGAGTATACCTGCAATTTGCTTTTTCTATCAGCAAAGCCAGGCAGAGAGATCTTGGTTTTGCCTGGGTTTTCTGGAAAAGGCTATAGTAAGTGCTGTCATTAGGACAACAAGGAGAAAATCCGCATCTCCTAAGAGGAGCTGGGATGTAGTTGGGATTTCCATCGAGGTTTTGGCTCCCAGTGCCCCAGTTCAGTTTGGGTTTGGGTATCTTGGCTGCTGGATCTGCCCCCGTGGCCAGCTCTGGCCACCTCTGGAGGCGCAGCCTGTGCCGGCAGAGCACTGGTGGGTTGCCAGCAAGTCCTCAGTGCAGGTGGTGGGTGCCATATTGGTGTCCCCTGTGAGAAGGGATGTGGTGACCTTCCCCAGCACCCATCGTGCTGATGGCACCGCAGCGGGGTGTGTGAGGGAGACTGTTTGGGGGGGTTTTGGTGCAGAAAGGCGCCTTGGAGGGGTCTGCTCTAACATCACCCAACAAATAATGTGCTTATCCTAGAAACCGGTATCAAGGGCAGGGTAGAAGTGACTCAGAGGTTCCTTTTCTAACTTGGCTTCTCCCTACTAATTAATTCTTTGACTAATCCCCACCCACCTGCCTCAGCAGGGGTTGCTGCGAAGCTTAATTGAATTTGTGTCTATAAAGCACCTTGCAAGCTCAGATGAAAGGTGGTGTTCCCTGATGTTAGTAACACTCTTGACACATAAATCCTGGTGCAAAGCCCAGGCCAGCTGCAGAGCCCTGCCTTGCATGGGTGGCAGCATGCAGGAGCTTGGTTTCAGGGTCTTGCTTAGAGGAGGAAACACTTTTGTGTTATTGATTTGGTGTGTAAATAAGGGGGCATTTCTATATGTCTATGGAAAAGGTGGCTGTCCCTGTCCGTGATCACAGCGTTTGCCAAAGTGCCCAGCAAAAAGATGAAGGCTTGTATTTCAAAACCCAGGTGAGCAAGCGTTGGGGAAGAACTGAATCAGGATAATCCCTTTTTATTCCACCAGGGAGCATAACTCTAATGATTTTGATGCTAAACTCTTCTCTGGGTCAACATTCACCATTCTATTCTTAACTATTGTGCCTGTTAGTAATTCACTCAGGACAACCAGCTTTAAAACCCATAGTTGTTCAGGCAAATGCAGATGTGGCAAATAATCAGGAACTAAACCGTATCTGCAGTCCTGCAGGTGACTATGTCTCATCCTACATTTAAAACCCCAAACCTACCCTAAGCACCACCACAAAATCCTATTGTCTTTCCTTGGTTTGAGCAGTTCCTGTGTATTTAGTAACTCCAGTAAAGTCATCTAATTCCAGACATGTTTGATTTGAAGAAACTTTTGGGAAAGTGGTCCCTGTTCACTTGCTTGTGGGGAAAATGATTTTAAGTTTTTAATATTTTAAGGTGATTTTCTTAGGCCTTTCTGAGATGAGCTCACATGCTTATTAAGGAGCATGACCATACCATTACTTGGTTAAACACAGATTATCACTGCTCGGTAGCTGCATCTTTACTGGATCTGGTCCCCTCACCCTGATGGAACAAGACAGACCACTTGCCCAGGGCAAGTATGAACCAAAGATCTGGTTCACAAGGGAAGCGCAGCTGGTTTCTACCTTTGAGCAAAGAAGATTCCGATGGCTTTGGGTCACTGGCCTCTGCTGCTTTCAGGTTTCCAGATCTTGACACCTGGATCTTTTCCAACTTGATTTCAACTGACATTGGTTCCCACTAGCCCCAAGGCCTGGTTCACCCCCAAAATGTGGCTGAGAGCTGAGATGGGAAAATGGGGATCAACCAACTCTCCGGAGCTGGGCAGAAGGGGAGAGGGAAGCCTGAGTGCAGCATAAGCATTAAAGGCCATGGCCGGCGATGAACACTCATCTGCAGGTTGGCTCACACGTGGAAGTCACTACCTTGGACTGACTGATCCTTCATCCGCTCAAGGAGGTGGATTACCACCACCCATTCTGCACACACTGGTGCATGTGAGCACTGCAGAAGTTGCTGACCCTCTCACAGGGCCACGATGTGAGATCCCTTTTGTTAAAAATGCACAGACACGGCTTGTGAGTTCCATAATATTCCCCAGGGAGATATTTTCTTTTGAGGCAGGGAAAGAGCCATCAGGTCCTCACCGTGCACATGTGCTCATTCACTGGCTGAGCTCTTGTGAATGGTAATGACCAAGGGAATAGGATTTATAATCCTATTACTGGTCTTATAAATCCTCCTGACTGTTTAGAAAATGGCTGTTGGTGGTGTTGTGATGGATCTCAGCTAGGCTGGGATGGACCCCACCATGGCAGGGCTGCGGAAGCACATGTGGTGCCGTTTTGGTGACTTGAGTCCTTGCATTCATGACTGAGAGACAGGCAAATAAACAAAAGAAGTCTGACTTGAGCATTGCAGCTGGTTTTCTGTAGAGCATGATGATCTTCTGGAAAAGCCCTGGTGAACCCAGGCCCAAGAAAAACCACCATGGCACCAAATCCCACTGTATGACCTGTGACCTGGTAATATGTACGTCCTGGTCCCATGTTGATCAGGCAGCTTTAGATTTTGGTATTTAAGCTCATGGAGGAGCACAGCAAAGGTGGTGCTGGGGGAGAGAAGCTTGTTAAAAGACTATGAACCATGGAAATATCTTGGAGTGTGGGCAGATAGTGCCTTTCCATGGTGCACCTGGGTTCAACCTCTGGATTAAGCCAGTGGTTTCTTCCCAGAAGACACCCAACCCAAACCATGTGCTTTGCAAAGTGCAGCAGCATGCCCTTGAGGTTTGCACTCTATAGTTTTGCACTTCATGATGTGTTGCACTGAGGTTTGGCTCAAAGGGTGCTGCAGCACATATGGGAGCTGGGGTGTTAAAAACATGTCCTGCCCCTGAGGCTGCAGAGCCACCCTTTAATGTTTCAGCAGAAAGCTATCACTTAGGGTGCAAACACCTCATTCTGCAGAGTTCCTGGTTTCCCCACAACCCTTCCTTCTCCAGGGAAATATCAACCTATTTGCATATTAAACAAGATGCTGGACGATGAGCTATTGGGAGGTTTTCTCATGAGGTCAGAGCCCTTGTGAGCATTTCCAGTGGTCACCCATAGGAGGAAGGACCTGCTGACGCAGGGCTGGGGAAAGCCTTCAGCTTTGCCCCGCTGCACAGGGTTGAGGATTCATTTCGTCCATTGCATTAGGATCCTGGCAGCACCAATCTGGTGTGTGGGCAGCCTGCATTGCCAGAGCCTGCTTGCCCAGCAGGAACAATGGCCACTTACCCACATTTTTAGCTGATGACTTGCAAACACGTTTCCTGTTTATGAGATGATAAAATCTACCCACAGCCTGGATGAACACTCCATGCCAACGCTCAGCTCATCCCCCTCTTGTGGCATTGACTGGACACTGCCTTGGCTCATGAAAGCTTTCTTCCTCTTCCAAAGAGTGGTTGAGGTGGGAAGGCACCTCTGGAGGTCATCAGGTCCAAACCCCCCCTGCTCAAGCAGAGCCACCCAGAGGTAGATATCCAGGACCATGTCCTGGGCAATGGACCATGTCCATCACCCCAGCCCCAGTCCCACCAGATGGACCCCGTAGGCCTCAGGAGGTGCTACAGACACCATCCAGCTCACATGGTCCAAGGCAATGGATCACATCCATCACCCCAGCCCCTCTCCCACCAGATGGACCATGTAGGCCTTTGGGCCCAGCGGAGCTGGGAGGAAAAGCTGGGCCGAGCACCAGGAAAAGGGGGAGAAAGCATCATGGGTGGGGATTTTGATGGTTTTATTTGCTGTTAGAGCTGAGGTTTTGACTCCTGAGTAGAGCCTTCTGATGGACATCAGGGTCAGCCCGTGGCCCTGCTGCTGTCCCAGCCCTCCTTTCTCCAGCTGCTAGGACCTTCTTCTGTCATCCCTGGTGTGGTGGCTTCTTGGAGGGCATGGCAGAGTCCTGGGAGCTGCTGGCCTCCCTCTGGAGAGGGCCCTGGGGCCCCTGAGGTGAGCGGCCCCTGCCCCGGCTGGGAGCAGAGGCTCCGGCCGCAGCCTACCCCGGCTCCCGCTGCAGCTCCTCGGCCTCCGCTGCGGCCGCGCTGCTGGAGGGGCTGGTCGGGGGCAGGAGTCCCACCTTGGGAGGCCGCGGGGCTGGTGCCGGCCCCGGGGCTGCACTCCCGTCCCCCTCGGATGGCAGCCCAGCCCGTGCTGCTCACAAGGGAGACCTCCCCTCTCTTGTAGAAGCCAGCGCAGGTACTTCTGGCCACGAGGTTGCCCTCCCGACTCTCCTGGGGGGCAGCCCAGCTTGTGGTGGCCTCAGGGCTGCGCTCCTGCCGCCAGCTGAAGACAATGGATCCCCTGACATCCCTGGGGCTGTCCTCCATCTTGCTGGCAGCACGGCACTCGTCCTGCAGCAGGATCTGGTGGTCTGGCCTCCTCGTGTGAATTTAATGAATCCTTACATGAACACAACAGTGCAGATTTCCATGTTGGCCCACAGCACCTCGACCAGGTGCCCTTCATGCAGGCTGTAGATGGCCAGGGTGCTCAGGATCATCTCCTCCAGTGTGAGCGCCTGAGGAGGCTCTTCCTCCAAGATGTGGCCCAGCTCCTCAGGCAACCAGGGCCCCAGGAGCTGCGGCAGAGCTGGGTGCTTCTGGAAAAGGCTCCCCCAGTCCACAGCATGAAGGCAGCCCATAAAATCTGCATCCCAGTTCCATTCCTAGTGTTCTCGGGATGCTCCTCCTGATGGTGACAGTCCATAAGTCTGCTTTTCCTGCTTCCAACACAAACCAAGGTGGCTTTCAAAGCTCCTGTCCTGGTGGGAGGACTCTGGAGCAGGCCAGCACCTCCGGGGCTGCTTGCTGATGGAGGGTCATGCAGAATCAATGTTTCCAAGAGGGACTTGTGTGAAAAGATGCGTTTAAATGTTCTTGGAACTATTTTTGGTTAAAAATAAAACAAAAATTCACTGAAACCTGCCTCACCTGCCCCACCAGCTGCACGCTGGGCTGACTCGTGGCACCTGCTGGGGTCAGTCCCCACCAAAACCAGCATAAAACCAACCCAAACCCACTGCTACTGGTAAAGGAGCGATGGCTGGCTGCCTTGCACCTCAGCTTCTGTCTAGAAGAAGACAAGGTTGCTTTGCTCCTCGTTATCAGCTGCGGCTGCACCCTGTGAACCCGCTGGGGTCCAGGTCGGGGCTGGTGTGTGGGGCTGGCCAGTGTGGTCCTGTGGGGAGCAGCATTACCCCAACATGCCCTGAGCAGGCAAGGGCTGGTCCACACTGGCACCTCACTGCCCCAGGCCAGGTACCAGTCTTTCCAAGCCCAGCCCACCTAAAAAAGGATTAGCCAGAGCAATCAGTGCCAGCCACCATCATCATGGGACTGGCAGGCAGGTCCCCAGGGGATGTCCCTCCCCAGCAGCAGCACGGGGAAGCCCTGGGCCATTGTCACGGGCCAGAGACATGCTGCTTCTTGCTTGCACTCAGCAGCAACTGAGGACATCCCTTGCCCTAGCCCAGCACTGCAAGGTGATCCCTGCTCAGGCACCCACACGGCTGGAGAAAACACAGGTCACAGCTGTGGAAAGGGACAGCAGAGGATGAAGAGAAGCCATGTTTGGGCCTGGAGGGAGCTGGTGTTCTGCCTCAGGAGAAAATACCAAGACACAGATGTTTGCAACCACACCAAGGAGTTGGGGGGGAACAAAGGCCAAGTGGGTACCGTATAGCTCCTGGGGCTCTGTTTAGTGCCGGCTGCCCCACAGAGCTTCCCCCCAGCCAGGGGGAATCCAGCTCAGAGAGGAGGAGAGGTGTGAAACCCCACTGTGGCCCCAGCACCACTTCCAGTTGGCTGTAAGGTCACATTGTGCTGTGCCTCAGTTTCCCTCCCTGTCCTCATCTCCTGAAGTTTGTCTTCCATCCTGACGATGGGGAGCTGTGGGAGGGATTTCTCCCTCTGCTTGGGAAAGCTTCAGGGTTGGGGGCCCTGATCCCATCCCAGGCCATTCCCCACTCCCAAGGGCTGCATCAAACTGCCCCCAATCACTGCTGGGGAAGGTGTGGGTGTGAGATGGAGGGTGATCATCCCCTGCAGCTGCTGGGGAAGGTGTAGGATGGAGAGTGATCATTCTCCTACTACTGCTGGAGAAGGCATGGGACAGAGGGCAATCACCCTTCTACTACTGCTCAGGAAGGTATGGGATGGATGGTGATTATTCCCTGCAGCTGCTGGGGAAGGTGTGGGATGGAGAGTGGTCATCCTCCTACTACTGCTGGGGAAGGTGTGGGATGGAGGGTGGTCATCCTCCTACTACTCCTGGGGAAGGTGTGGGATGGAGGGTGATCATTGCTTGCAGCTGGAGGTGCTGCCCGAGATCACTAATCCCCAGGGGAGGGACCAGCCCTGGCTAGCCCAGGCTGTGAGCACCAGGACTAGGCTGGCTGTGGGCCTTGCTCCAAACTGGGGCTCATCATGTTTTGGGATTTGGAGGGAATGGGTGGACCCCCCAAGGGGTAAGGATGACACTGGCACTGAAGGATGGGGGACGTTGCCCTTCCTTGAGCTGCCCTGGTGCCTGCTTTCACCCTTCTGGGCTGCTCTCCTCTTCCTCCTGCCTGGCCCCAGGGAGGCTGAAGCAGGACTGGATCTGCACGTGGGGTTGTCCTCAGTCCTCATGGGGGACCCTCTGCACCTCCAAGGGCTGCCCTTGCTGCCACCACCCAGCCCGGTTGCCGTGGCCATGGCAAACTGAGGATGTGTTTACTTTGACCTGATTAAATGAGGAGCTGTGCCCTTCCCACCCTGCTGCAGGTAAGACCAGAGGTAGGAGATGCTGGAGACACCATAACTCTGGGAGTGTCCCTGTCCCCAGGCCAAGTGGGACAGGGCTGTGCTATCTGGGGTTGCTTCGGGGCAGGGCTGATCCCCACAGAACTGCTGGCTGGGAAGGAGAGGGCTAGCTGGGCCATCCCCTTTACCCCCATGTTATAGCTACACCTGCTCCACACAGCTCTCAGTTGTGTGCTGGGATGGGGCCGTGACTTTCCCACTCCATCCCAGTGTTGGGGTGAGGGAGAGGAGTTCAGCCCTGGGCGCTCGCTTTAAGGCACAAATACAGGTTGGGCAGAGAATGCTAAATTCAAATTTCTTCTGTGACTTTTTCTGCTCTGATTTGTCCCGTGGCCACCTAGGCCATTAGCCAAGAGGGCAGCAGAGCCCCTGGCTTCAGAGACAGCTCGGGCACAGACTAAATTACAGCAGTAATTGAACTGTCCCTGTCGTTGCGCTGGGAGGTGAGCAGCCCGTTAGGGAGCACCACCGGTCCCAGACCATTTTGTGTCCTTGAGCAAGGAGTAATTAATGACTTCTGCAGCCTCACAAGGCCGGAGGGGGGACAAGAGGGTTGATTTAAGGCATCACAGCCTTGCTCTGGCTCTGCAGGAAGCAGTGCGACGGCCATCAGCCATGGAGATGTCAGAGGAAGGGGGAAGCAGAGACAAATCAATTCCTTGCAACGGGATTTTGCTGCCGAATTTCGGGGTAGCTGAAGAGAAAGGTGCTGGAGGGATGAGGGACGGGGCTTTGAGCAACCTGGGCTGGTGGGAGGTGTTGCTGCCCAGGGCAGGGGATTGCAACTGGATGGTCTTCAAGGTCCTTCCAACCCAAACCATTCTGAGATTCTGTGGTGTTTTACCCCACGCTGGGGAGTAAAACAAGGAAAGGGGATGAGGCTGCAGAGAGGGGCAGGGGTGGCCCAGGGTGATGGCTCCTGGGGGGGAAGGCTGGCTGTTCCCATGACCAGCTCTGGATATGTCAGGGTGTCTCTGGCCGTGTTGGGGTGTCGGACTCCCCCCGGCCAGGCTGAAGGCTCAGAGCTGGGACCCCCCCTGCCCACACGTGGGAGGGCTGCCGTGCATGGCTGTGCCCACTCTGGCCTTGGGGCTCTTCTGCTTCATACCATCAGTTTGGCTTCTTTGGTTTTGGCTGCTAATTGGCTGGTACCTTCATGGGAACAATAATGTCCCTGGTTGTGTTGGGCAGCAAAAGCCCCAAGGGGCAGGTGACAATGGGGGGCTGCACTGCCAGCTCACCCAGGGCAATGCTGGGAGAGGTTCCCGAAATCTGGGCAATGAAAGAAGCTGCCTTTGGAGAGGGTTCATGTTGGGGGCATGGGATGAGCACCCAAAAGGGCGGATAACTCCAGGGTGGTTGCTGCTATTGCAGGAAAACCAACCCGCATCAGCTTAATCCCTGCTGGGAGGGGCTGGAAGCCAACGCAGATGGGGATGCTCTGCTAAGGACCAGAAGTAATTCCTTTGGAACCAATCTATTGCAAAATGGCTTAAACAAGGCCAAAATGAAGTCCTTAGTGGGTCTTTTTTTCCCCCAGAACAAGGGAGTTTTTAGGGCTGGCAGGTTTGTTTTAAATTCACAATAAAGCCTTCCTGACGGGGGAGCTTCTGGTTTTAGCTCTGCAGGATATGAAACAGGTTACAAACTCTGCAAGTTCAAATCACGGTACCCGAAGCGCTTGAGCGCACCCGGCTGCTTTGGCTGGGTTAACTCAAAGTCAACTTTTGCTAGAATTTGCCTTTTGTTTGTGTAAAAAGCTGTAATAAGGTGTTTTTCTTTAAAAAACCAAACCTTTTGGCCCCCCAAAAGTCTACCCAGCTGGACTAATGGCCTCGGATGCTACATGGCACCTCTTCGAGGCAGCCTTTTTCTGTGTATCTAAGGCCAAATCCTTCAAGCTGTAAGAATTGCCTTAAAAAGTGCTGAATTATTTTTTTTTCCCCCTTTACAGTTCCAGTTCCTGAAAGCACGCGATTGCAAGATGATATTGCTTCTGCAGAAAAAAAAAACGCGCCGTTTTCGGTTAAGCAGCACTATAACAGAAACCACCCACAGAGATCCTCCTCCTGTTTTCTTTTGGGGGGAAAAAAAAAAAAAACCCAAACCAGAACCAAAAAAACCCCCTCATGACTCGGGTAAACAGTCACCCTGGTTTGAACACCCCGGGTTGGCATCGGCCAGGGCTTGATGTGAGCAGTGAGGGAAGTGAAATAGCTCTGCGTTTGTGTCAGGCTGCACAAGCAGGGTTGCCAAACAGGATATAGGCTGGGAAACCAGCTGGGTGAGGAGGCTGCGGCGAGGAGCCGGCCGTCGTGCTCGGGTGACTCGCTTGCTGGTGCTTATAATGCTATTGATGATAAATGGCAGTTAATCTTTTTTGGTGTTTCGCGGCTTATTTAGAGGCTCCCCTCGGAGCGCTTTGCTGCTACGGGTGTTTTGAGGCGCTTTGGGATTTAGTTTTGCTAAAATAAATGCTGTCGGTCAAAAATCCCCTGGTTTTGCATCCCGGGAGGCTGGCTGGAGCCTGGCGAGGGATTTCACAGGGTGGCAATGGGACCCTTAGTCCTGTCCCTGAAGCACAGACCTGCAGAAGAAGCCGGGAGCTGGGTGAGACCTCCATGGGACAGGGCTCCCGGCTGTGACATGGGGAACTCTGACTCATGATTTCTTTTTCTAAGGAAATGAGAAGAAACATCCCCCCATGAGTCACAGCTCACCGGGTCTGTCTTGGCAGAGATCACAGGGAAATTGGTCCTTCTCAATGGCCAAGAGACCCGTGGGTGCGCTGGCTCCACCACCCATTCCCCATCAAGCCAGGGCAGCCCTGGTTTGTGGCTCCTGCAGGCAGCCTTTCCTCCCTGACCCTGTGCTGTGAGTGACCCAGGGGAAGGCTCAGGTGAAATTTAGCCTGGGTTTTCACCCATCTAACGGGGTTTGTGTTCCTACACGTGCTGAGCTGCCCTGTGCTGCTTTTCCTGCACAAGCAATCTGCAAATTGTAGCTCCTTGGCCAGAGATCGGCCCCTTCCGCTTTGGCTCCCTGAGGCTGTGCATGTGCCACATGCCCCCTTTTTTTCCCCAAAAATTCTTTCCCTGCAGGCTGAAGTGACTGCCAGAGGATTAGAAAGTAAATTCAAACAAAAACCTTGCAGGGGGAAGCTGCTTGGGGATTATACCTGGGGTTTATTCTGTCTGTGGGCTGGAGGAGCAGGGATGCTCGGAGGATGCATGGGGATGCTCGGGGCAGCCCAGTTCTCCTGCCCTGTGAGCCTTTTCTGCTGCTTCTTGAGAACAACCTTACCCTCACAAATCTACAACCACATATCCTTGAAGGTGAAAATAACCTCCAAAATAATTTTTTTAGGAGCTTCCTGCAAAGAGACCCTACTGCACCATCTGGTGCTGAGAGGGAGCCTGGGCTTTTATTGGCAGCTCACACCAGACCCGTGGGGCTGGAGGGGAACCGCTGGCTTCACAAGGGGGTTTCTCCACAACCTTGGGCAAGTTCCTCGCTCCTCAAAGCCGGTAGGTGTTGCAAGGTGTTATCTCCCCGTTGCCAAGGGAAGACCTTGCTTCCCACAGCGGCCGCCCGGGAGTGGTGGGAGCGTGGGAGGGCGTCCTCCCAAACCAGCTTGGCAAGGATCTGCCAAAACCAGCCTGGGTGGCACGTGGAACAAGGGGCAAATCTTCACTACGTTGGCACTGAGCTCCTCCAGCATGAGTGCTTTAGCTCTGGCTATGAAGGTGGAGAGGCCAAATACCCCCTTGCGTGTGCGTAAAGGCTGAAGGACAGGAGGGACCAGCTTGATATTCCTCCTCGCCCAGTTCAGAGAGGGGTTTGAAGCCTCCACCTTGCCCAGAGAGAGCCCCTACCATGGTCTTCCCCTGCCTGGACTGGGCTGGCTCTGGTGGATCTGGAGCCACCAGTGGGCTGAAGCCCTCCCAGGGGGATGGAGGAGGAAAATCACAGCTTGGGGGTCTCCTGGGCTTCCCTTGGGGTAGGAGTGAGCAGGTGGGATGGCTGGGCCTTCCTGCCACTGGCTTTGCTGGTGTGTGGGGGGGAAATCGGTGGGATGGGTCTGAGCAGAAGGACCCAGCTATACAGGAGGGGCACAGTTTGGTGCTGGGCACTTTGGTGGCTGCCAAAATACTGTTGGAGTTGGGACTGTGTGCTCCCCAGGCGTGTTCTGGTATGACAGATGTAAAGAACTATGTCTATGCATTTATAGCTCTATATGCGTGTGAGTAAGGATAGAAAAAGGTACAGCAGTGCTACCTGAATGAAGAGAAAGTGGTTTGGGTGCAAACATCTAGACATAAGAAGATTTGCTGTTGCTTGAATGTGTTTTAACTGTAAAGGGAAGCTGTCAGTTCAGCTGTTTTGCAGGAAAAGTGTAAAAGTGAGTGTGTATCAGGGACGGGGAAATGCCAGCACAGCCCTCCCTGAACGGCTAAACCCATCAGCACTGGTCTGACCCACCTCAGCCACCTCCTGCCGCGTCCCAGCTCCCACCAGCATCCCCAGTTAGTGACTGCAGACCTGCTGGGCCACGCACACCCACCTCGCATTTCCTCGGAGAGAGAAAACTGCCCCTTCCCCAGCAGGGCAGGCAGGAAAATCCCCCCCCTCGACTCTCCTCTGCAGCCCCTCTAATCCCTTTATGGTGTTTGTGCCGGGCTCCCTCCCCGACCCTGCTCTTTGCCTTCCCTCTAATCTCCCCATTAAACACTTTGGGCAGGAGACAAAGTTTTTCGGACCAAACCCAGAGAAAGGAAGGCTTTTTCCTTCGGGCTCGGTGATCCAGGGCTCCAGGAGATGCTTTTGGGGTTTAACCCAACGCACACGAGGAGAGGGACAGGCAGGGTGAAACCCCCTCGGTTCTGAGCAGCACCCTGAATCCTAGAGGATAATTTAGAGTGAAAACCAAACTCTCCATCCCAATATCTCTGCTTTCCCCTGTGCCTGGGGGTGATCCCTCCTGGGCAGTCATGGGGAGGGATCTGACAACCAAACTGAAGGGTCCCCAGGCCCCTGCCCCGCTGCAGCACCAGTTTGTAGCTGGGGTGAAGGTGTTAAAAGTCATCCCAGAGGGTAAATTAGTCCGTGTTTAACCCCAGGAGTAAATCAGTCCAGGTTTAACCCCTTCTTGGTAAAGCATGTCACGTTACTGCAGTTTTTCAACCTGGAAAATTTCCTAAGGCTGTTATTGTTATTGAAGCAGAGGCTTTGGTAATGTCTTTGGTGTATCTTGGCAAGGCTTGAAAATGCTCAGGCCGATAAAGTCTCAAAGTCAGAGAGATAAAAACTAAAAGTTTTATTTAGGCCTCGGCCAGGTCTCCCCAAGAGAGCTCTCTGGGCATCGCTGGCGGCAGCTTGTTGGCCATCACACCAAAAATAATAAAGGTGCTGGGAAAGGGGACAGCCCCACCGCATCCTGCAACACCGGGTGATCCCCGTGGGTACCGGGATGGCATCTCAACCGCCGCGGTGGAGGTGATGGCTGGTCTGCACTGGAGCAACACATCAGGAATCAGCTTCTCTTCCTGCCACCCTTAATCTCAGGAAACCCCCCTGGGCCGTGCCACAGCTCAAACTGGTCCTCAGCAAAAAAATCCTCTGGTGGTTTAATCTGTGACCTTTTCCTGGTACAAGGACATCCCTGCTCCCCTCCTGCCTTCGGCTCCTCCGGTGGCCTGACCTTGGGCCAGTCACTGATTCCCGAGTCGGGTGCCTGCTGGTGGTTAATATTTGCTGTACCCGGCGCAGAGGGGAGCGGGCAGGAGCCCGCTGATTGCAAAGAGCCTGGAGCACCTTGGCTGGGGCTTGTCTGGGGGATAAAATCCCGCTCAAGAGGCTCGAGGACGCAGGAGTGAATTGCGTTTGGCGTTATTAGTGTCACGTAAAGTTGACGCTACAGAAATGGCTTGGAATTAGGCTGGGGTGAGGTAAGATTTGATCCCAAGGTTGAGAGAAAAGCTGAATAAGCAGGTGCCCCACGCTACACGGCAGAAATACTTTTTCCTGCTTACCTAAATCCCTTCTGACATGAAATAATTTGGCATCAATCATGTACTTGGTGAGCTGCCTCGGTTGCGGTGTTTGGGCAGGGATGGGACCCTGGCTGTGTGTGGCAGGCTGGCAGTGGCCCTGCTGCCCCGAAACAGCTGTAAAACAAAACAAAAAAAAAAACAAAACCAAAAAAACCCCAAAAAGGAGCAAACACGGTGTTTGCCCTCCCAGGGCTGGGTGGGCTTTGACCAGGTGAGGGATTATCCATGTTTATTCTGTCTCCTCCGTTTGGGGATTTTGGTGCCGTTCGAAGGGGAGCTCTGCTCCCCAATCCCAATTACTAGTGACCACTAATGACACCTGAATTTTGTTTTGTTTCTCCATGTTTTTGAGCCCACTAGTGCTTTGAGGTGTTTCTGGGCACCTCAAAGGTGGAAGGACCCCCACCAGGGAGGAAGCCAAGGCTTCCATTGGGAATAAGGTGGCCTTGAACACTTCCAGGGATGCCCCATCGCTGGAGGGGTTCAAGGCCGGGTTGGAAGGGGCTTGGAGCAACCTGGTCTGGTGGGAGGTGTCCCTGCCCCGGGCAGGGGGTGGCACTGGATGGTCTTTAAGGTCCCTTCCAACCCAAACCATTCTATGGTTCTCTCCTGTACCCAGCTGACTCAGGGAGATGCAGGTTCTTGGCCAAACCCTGGTGTCTCCCATGGGAACACCGTTGCTGGTCCTGCTGTCTGCCCTGAAGGATGCCATGCATCAGGCTCTGTAGATGTGGCTCACCTCTCCCCGGTTGGGTTTGCGATGCTTCCCAAGGGATGCAGGTCCATCACCATCCTCTCTGCTTTCCGTGAAAGCTCGGCATCAGCCCCTGCTTCACCGGCCCCACAGCCAGTCCCGTGGGATCCAGCTCCCAGAGCGGGATGGAGGTGGGTGCTTGGGACCAAGGGACCCTGCAGAGCTGCTGGCGTGTCTGTGGCTCGCGCTGCCTCGGCCGCGTGTTGCAACGCCTCCGGGAAATGCTGCCTCTGGGTTGCTCACCCAGGGGTATGTTTCCTCTTGTGCTGTTGCCCTGCTCGGGACGATTTCCAAAGAGGAATGAGGAAACGCTGAGCTTTGCAACCGCGTTCGTGGCTGTGTCCCTAAAGCACCCCGCAGAGGGAGGCGGCTGCTTTCGAGTTGCACCCCGCTTTCAGCTACGGGGGACCCTGGGCACCCCCTGGGCAGCACCGAGGACACGGGTGACAGAGAGGTGACCCCCCACGGCTCTGCCACCGCTGCTCCGGGGGCCCTCGGGCACGTCTCCCCGTACCAACCCCCTTTGCCCGGGGGCGATGGGGCAGGTGACGTCCGGCCTGCCCGAAGCCCGCTGCCACTGATGTCACCACCCGGGGCCCAAAATTGCTAATTAAGTTTTGCTTCTCTCTCTCTCCCTCTCTCTCTCTCTCTGCGGCAATCTCATTTCCTGGTTCTTGTGCAATCGCAGATGCTTTCGGGTTTCTCCCCACTTGTTTATCCGCCGGCGGGACCAAAACACCTTCAGACGACGAACAGAGCCGGGGCCTGGGGTCGGTGCCCGGCCAGGAGGTGCGATGG
>JAHREE010150464.1:0-21520 GCA_033628505.1 Tringa tobata
CCGGGGGCCGCAGGGGGGTGTGATCCCCTGGTCCGGGGGCAGCACTGCTTTGGGAAGAGGGTAGTGGAGAGGGGCTCTGGAAAGCCTTGGGGGTGTCCTCTGGGGGTGCAGGGCTGAGGTTAGGCAATGGCTGGGCAATGGCTGTGGGCAGCCTGAAGCAGAGATGAACATCCCCAACCACAAGGTAATTGCCCCCTTAAGGATGGGGCGGAGCAGCCTCCTGCAATTAGGGGCAGGTGGGAGTGGGAGCATCGTTACTGCAGAGTATAAATTCTGTGGGGAAAGGCTCTTTCCCTTTTTGGGTGTGTAGCCCAGTGCAGGGGCTGAGGTCCTTGAGGTACTTGTGGTCTTCATGTGCTGCTGCGCTCAAATGGAGAGTATTCAGAACCTACAGCACTAATGTAAGTGGCTTATTTGTAAATGCTTGTGTGAGCCATAAAACTGCCTGTATTTCTTCTTGAGGGTTCAAGATCATGGGTTTGTTTCACAAAACCTTCCTCTGATCAAGCTGTTTGCTCCTCTATTACAGTATGAGGGAAAAAAGAGGGATTCTCGTTGTACCTGCTGCTCAGATTAAAGGCCTAATTGCCCAGTTAATACCGACTTGCTCATCTAGATGTGCTATGAGCAACTTCTGTAGATGATGCAGAGATGGAGATGCCAAGTATCTCTCTCTTCTCAAGGAAAGCCTTAAAAAATATTCATAGCTGTGCTAAAAGCTTGCTATTTGGGTGTTCTTCTTGTGACTCTCAAACAAGAGAAGATTTCAGAGCAGCCCTTTTATTGCTCTGTTAGTGCTCAATCACTGAAACAGAAACGCATGAGAGATAAATGAGATCTCATCGTCTTCTCATGTTTCTCAATTTATTTTGTGGGGCATATTTCCTCACTCTTCTCTCTAGGCAGCACTTTATCTCTGCTTTTCTTCTATTACATCTCTCCCATTTTTCACTTATTTTTTTTTCTCTAGTTCTCTTTAGTTTTATCCAGCACCTTCTCAAGACCATCTGATTAGAAGCATAATAGACAAACTTCTTTTTCTGGAATACTTTCTGGTGATATCTTAGGTTTCAGGCAACTGCTGCCATGCCCAGGGACCCACCTCTAAATCATTAAACAATTACAAGTTTGACTGAAGGAATATCAGAACTCAAGATTAGTTTTCCCAGCACCGTGATGCCTCCAGCCTCACTCCCTGCCCCTGCTCACCCACAGCATCCCTCCTGTGACTCGGGGAGGCACAGGGGGGCTCTGGAAAGCCTTGGGGGTGTCCTCTGGGGGTGCGGGGTACCTGCCGGCTCCCCTGGCAGCTGGCTGGCTGCAGGTAGTGCTGGTTCAAAACTTGTTTTCTGGGAAAAGTGGTATATGAGTTGACTTTATTGCCCTTGAAACTTAGGGCTAGGTAATTTGGAGAGAAGTGAGACTGGTGCTGGTGTGTGTGACGGGCAGAGCAACAGGCTGGGTCATGAGATGGGACAGTGAAGTGGGCAGCTTGTGCTAAGGACAGACTGGGGGGGTGTAATCACCTCCATGAACTGAGTGTCTGCAAATCTCTCCGTGGGGTTTGTCTTTCTTGGTTGTTTTGGGGTTTTTTTTTCTGGTTTATGGTATGAAAATAGGGGCTCTTCATTCTGTTGCTTGGTTGTTGCTGGGGGCTTGGTCTATGATCCTTGGTCTTGCTGCATCTGAATATTTAGTTTCTGAGGGTGTCCCACTGAAGTGCTCTGGTCTGGCCCCACAGCTCCATACCTGGGGGTCCCTGCTGCCACCCCCTTTCTGCCCTGCTCTCCTGCACTTCCCAAACCAACATCCCCGACCCCCTCGAGCAGCAGCACCCCACTGTGTTACAGACATGCTAAAACGCCAGCCTGAGCCCCTGACAAAGGACACCAAGTGTTTTGTTGCTAAAGAAGAAGAAGATAACAGAACCTCTGTGAAATTATCTCCTGCTTCTCATCTTATTACAATGCAGTTGCACAAATAACTCCAGATTAAATAAACACATCTGCATACGAATTGTTCCAAGTATTTTTTGATGACTCTCATGACCCAAAATCAAGGTTCAGTTTGAAGCAAATGAATAGTTTCCACTGAAGTTTATTTTGCTCAGGAACTGGTGCTCAGATGGCACTTCCCTGGGAACAGCCAGGCTGACATGGAGTATCCGCTCGGAATGTTAAGCAGCCTCCAGTAAACAGTAACTGGAGCAGCAGGAGCACGTAATCGATAATAAATATTCCACACCACCTCACTCCAAAGATAATTTCAATGCAAGCATATGAAATAGCATGCCAGGAGCTAGAATATTTCCAGGCTCTTAGTTCCTTTTGGTGCTCTCTTTCCTTCCCTACTACCCCAGGACACATCACAGTGCAGGCTGTACCTTCTCCACTGAGACTCAGAATACTTGGTTTATGACTTCATGTTCTCAGGATATTGTCTAATCTTACTTGTTCCAGGTACCTGGTCCATGACTAGAGCCCTTTATTCCATGGAGCAATCTTTTTGTCACTAAATACTGGAGTTAGTTTCATGAGGGTAAACTCTGTCAAGTTTTTATGGTGGTATCTTGTACACAAACTATTTTAAGTGGGGGAAAAATTCAAGAATCAGTGCAAAAGCATGTGATTGTGACTGTGGGGACATATGCTCATGCAAATCTGAGATGTGCCCAGGCAGGAACAGGAAATTATGAAGCATTTGAAATAGCAATGGGCTTTCAAGAGCCACGTTCTAGTAGACAATAACTCAGGAATAGGTTTTTGGATGCCATAAATTAATGAAGCTGTATCAGCATGAAAGAACTGCTAATGAATGTGTTTATCTTCATGTAGAGCTCTTTCTGCCTTTGCTTAAATTAAACCACCAGGAAATTCAGCCCCATCTTGGGAGAAGCAGGGATGGGGGAAGCCTCATCTCAGGGACAGAGCTCTTACCTGCTGGAGACTGTCCTGCGCCCGAGAGGGGACTCGGCCATTGACTGTGGGCTTCCTAAATGCATCCACTTCCCCTAGAGATTAGTATTTTAATTACATGTGTTGTTGCAGAGCCATGGTTTATGACTCGGGGGGTAGAGCTCAGCTGCCATACATCACAGCAGCTCCCCTGGCTCCGGTGCCCGCTGCGTGCCGCCTCGCCATTTATTTGCTGTTTTTCTCACTGTTGTCAGCAGGAACCTGAAACACTTGCAGATCCTCTTTAACACGTATCCTCATCTGGGGAGGAAAACCCTACCACTGTTGGACCAAAATGAGCTGCTGTGGGGACTGTTCCCCTGGCAGAAGGAACCACTCCAGGCAGAGGAAGGGGCAGCCTTTGGGCTACCAGCAGCTTGCAGTGTCCCTGGGGTTGTTTGGGGCTTTTTGGTAAGCAGAAATCTGTATTGTAAATGAAGCTTTCTTTAACAGTAAATATTGTCATTCTTCTAAGGACAGGTGAAACCTCAGCTGGAGGAAAAGCACTCGGGAAAGCTCAGCTCCATGCTGGCCCCTTCCCGGGGAAAAGCCACTTTGCTGTTTGAACGAGGCTGCTCTGCTGCTTCAACACGTTGTGTGTGTCCCGTTTGTTTTATTTACTCAGCAAGAATGTGAATTGTGACAGTTTCATAGCAGGGGTTACCCAGCCTGTCTGGATGCAGGCGGTGATGGCAGCGGGTACCAGTGCCCGGCCGGGAGCGGAGCCGGGGATGCTCGGTGGCGCTGGGCTCCCTCCTGCCCGAGGGCTCCTCTCCCCCGGCTGCTCCGGAGCCAGTTCTTGGGTAAAGCCTTTCTCATCCTATTTACTTCTCCCGGTGTGATTTGTTACAAAATTCTTACACCTCCTCTCAGCCCCAGACAGTGGGTTTACATACAGCACGTGGCAACGCTTGGGGACGCCGTAACTGAACAGGGTGACATTCTGGTGTAGATTAAAGTGAAAAATGGAAGTTACGTTCCTAGCTTCATTCCACTGCAGTACAATTCATTGGGGCCATCTGTCTTAGTCTTTTTTAAATGGCAGCTCTTCTGGATTGATTGGCAAGTGAATAGATTTCCTGCCACAAAGTTTGGAGGTCAATCAATCACTTATGTGTATTAATTACGAAGATCTTGAAGCTGCAGTGTGCTGCCTTTTTTTTTTTAACTTCAATGAGCTACACATACAGAGTTGTCAGACTTTTGAAACAGCTTATTTTTCTACTGTTGGTCAGAACTCTGGGCTGACAGACGCAAAAAGGGGTTGGCACCTGCTACAAGCACCAT
Organism: Tringa tobata; assembly: GCA_033628505.1. Classification (NCBI taxonomy): domain Eukaryota; kingdom Metazoa; phylum Chordata; class Aves; order Charadriiformes; family Scolopacidae; genus Tringa; species Tringa tobata. The sequence continues at coordinate 4,242 of JAHREE010150464.1, forward strand.
GTGGGATTTCAGCAGAGCCCGCTGCCGGGCTGCATTGGCACCACGGGATTCCGAGGGCACAGAAACACATGTGCCTTATCCTCCAGATGAGGAAAGGACTCAGGTAATTAGGCAATTAAAGACTTTTATAACCTTTTTTTTTCGCAAGAGTGGGGGTATATGCTGTGGAAGCAATGAAGCCACATCCAGTCCCTGCCCCAAAGCCACCGTTGCCCGCAGCGTGCCAGCCCTGCTGCGGACGAGCCCACTGGATGCTGCCCAAACTCCCCGGGAAATGGCAGCGTAATAAAGTTGCCTAATGTTCTATATGGATTTGTAGTGCTGCTGTGCACAGTTAAACAGATAATGTTTTTCACCCAGAGAAACCTGCGTTTTTACAGTCAGAGCAATGATTCTTTATACACGCAGTATTTCTCTATATAGAGCTGCTGACACATGAAATGGAAAATGCAGGATCTGCGCTAGACTGTGTGCATATATGTACACACACATAAATTTCAGTTTGCGTATCAGTTTAACTTTGTGAAGTGCTTTGAGTTTCTGCCCACCAAAAGGGAAAATTTGAGCATCAGGTGCCTTTGGAGGGCTGGGCACCACCCTCCCGGGTGTTGTGCAGAGCAAACACCGTGGCAGAAGGTGGGGGAGCCCGTGGAGGTGTGCTGGGGGCAATGGAGGGGTGAAGCCCGGCTCCCCCTGGGAGACTCGGGGTGCTGGGGTTGGTGTGAGGTGGTGGCAGTGGGGACAGAGGCTGAGCAGGAGGGAAGGTGGGGGGGATCTTCCCTAGACTCAGGCTGACAAAAGGTGCTTTCACATCATTTCTGGCCAGTTCAGATCCCAGTGGATGGAGGGAAGGAAGCCTTTTGTAAGAGAAGGGTTAAAAAGAAACTGTTTTAAAATTCTCTGTTATACGAATGGAATCCAACTACAATCTGATGGTGAGAATATGTCTAACAACCTCTGCAGTGTTATAACAAGCATCAGAAAAGAGAGGAACTGGTTATTTTGGGAGATACTGCACTGGCTTAGCTAATTGCAACTTCTGCAAATGCTGAATGGTGTGAAATTTTTAAGCGCATTTTGGGGGATGTTTAAAATGCTTTATTTTCTCCAGAATGGGGTATTAATGGTTTTGTGAATTCCCCCAGCTCCAGCTGCAGCAGGAAAGGCATTGTAATATCCACCTTGGAAATGAGCACGGTGTAATTAACGCTTCTACTTAGCCTCAGACACAATGGAGGCTTCTGAGATGAACTGCGCCTAGAAGAAAGCTAAATGCCTTGACACAGCAATTGGTGCTTTATTCACAGCTCCTGCCCAGCCGGCTCTGGCGTGGGGGGCTCTGCAGGGTCCCGGCTGTGACCCCTGTCCCCATGGGAAACGGGGGAGCTCCCCATGAAGGGACCCTGGGCTGCTCCCCCAGTGGTTCCTCCATCTTCTCCCCCTGTGTGTAAGCACTGGCAGAACGTCCCCAGCTCCTGCTCTGGCTCTGGCAGGGGCACAGAGGGAAACCTCTCCCGTTCCACGCTGGTTCTAATGCCTGTCTCCATCCACGGGCAAAGGGAAAGCTGCAGCTCGAGCCCTGCGCTGCCGGAGGGTGTGCAATCTTCACTGCACCGGAGGGTTTGGTAAATGATGCAATTGTAATAATTTGTATGTGAAACAGCTCTTCCTTCATCTATAAATTGAGTCCAGCCAATTGAAATTCCCAATCTCTTCTTGGGGGAATAGCTTGAAAGAAAACCCGAGGCTGCAGAGCTGCCCGTGCTTGTAGGTTTCTATTTATCGCAAAATAATTTCCCACTGCTGTTTTCTAAACTGCTTTGACAGAAACAAAGCGGCAGGTCTGAGCGCTGGTTTCACTCGGCAGCAGCCACGTGGAATTGCAGGTTTGACCTCATTTTATCCTCTGAGTATTTAGAGATTGCTTTCATGCCCGGGAACCATATGAGAAGAATATAGATTCCTTCCAGAGCACATTGAACTTGGAAACAATAAGTGACCTCTAAAGTTGAATTCTATGGCCACAAGAATAAAGAACTTCTTTCTTTAGGAATGAAAGAAACAGGTTTTATATCAACACAAGAAGAACAGCTGCTCAACTAAAAATAACCAATAAAGTGGAGATAGAAAAGCTGTTTCCAAATTATATCCTTTTGAAGAAATCATTATGCCATTTCTGTGACTCCCTTACGCTTTCCATATCTGCCTCGCTATCTGGCGGCAGAGGCTGCGGGAGTTACGGGATTTGATGGTCTGTGTCTTCTTCCTTTGCAAACACATGTGGGCAGGGGGGAGCTGTGCCAGATCCGCTACTCGATTCAGTACCAGGAAAAATGGAGAAATTTCCACTTAAATAATGCGCTTCGTGTCCTTTGCAGCCACCCTTTAAATACAGGAATGTGGTGATCAGGCCTCCCCTGAGCCACCTTTTCTCAGGGCAGAGCAAACCCAGTTCTCTCAGCCTTTCCCCATTCGGCAGCTTCCCAGTCCTTGGATCATCTTAGTGGTCCTTCTCTGGCCCCTCTCTCACCTGTTCACAGGTGTTTTTTGTGTAGCGGGGACCAATATCAAAAAGAAAGAGCAAAACCAGCAGCTTTAAAAAGTTGAAAGCTCTTTTTTGTTGGCTTTCTAACTAACAGAGGCAAGAAACTCCAGAATAACCCACCTGAATAAAAACATTTTTAGAGGCTTCGGGAGGTTTGAAGGCAGAGCAGCTGGTGGGTTCCTGGGTCAGTGAGCCCTGGGCAGCGGGGTGCCCCTGTCCCCGGAGCAGGCAGCAGTGGGGTCCCCTTGTCCCCGGAGCAGCCGGCAGCGGGGTCCCCTTGTCCCCGGAGCAGGCAGCAGCGGGGTCCCCTTGTCCCCGGAGCAGGCAGCAGTGGGGTCCCCTGGCCCTGGCAGCTCCGCTCTGGTGACAGTGCGTGTTAAAGCATTCCCTGCACGGAGAGGGAATGGTGCTTTAGCTCTGTCAGAAACTTTAATCAGGTGTCCCCAGACATCCTAATTAATTTGTTCTGAGTGGAAATAAATGTCTCTCGACTTCCTTTGTCATTTTCAATCTCTTTTCAACTCCCATCTGTTTCCTTCATGGTCTGTGAACTAAAAAAGAAAGGGGGGAAAAATGGAAAGGAGTTGATTTGAATTTTCCTTATCGAATGCAGTTACCGTAGTTGGGCTCTGGGGACCTCGGGGAAAGGTTGCACATGCCTCTGCTGAAATATAAACAGCTGTGGGAAATGCCCTTTAACTGTAAATGTTGCTTGGAAGTCATTAATAATCTGGAGTTTCATTAGATATTGCCAGATGTTAACTCCAACGCTCTGTGAGGATAACGGGGGTCACTGCCTGGCTGTGTGGCGGGGGCCGGTGCCTCCCCCAGCAGTGCCTGGGGTGGGTGAGGGCACTGTCACACACTCACTGTGCCCTGGTCCCCTTCCTCCCACAGCCAAGGGACCTGGTGGGGGACACAGACCTTCTTCCCCAGCTGTCACAGTGCTCCCCCTCTGCCTCGGAGCTGTGCTCCGGCTGCTGCTCTGCCTCATGCAAGGGCACAGCACAAACAGGGTGCCTGGAAAGGTTGGGGATGCCTTCCTCCTCTTCCTCCCGTGGAGAGCACTGGTGTCGTTCTGGGAGCAGCCGCTGCCCTGAATCCCGTCCCCGGGAAGGGTGGAAGCGGGAGGCGCAGGGCGGTTGCAGCGATCCCTGCCACGTCTCGCTGCCGGTGACACCTGGAGCGGGGGCCCCGCTGTCTGCAGGGCGGTAGGACAACCCCTTCAGAACGGCTGCAGGACAGGGATCCTTATTTTGAAGACCTTGTTACAGAAAGATTAATTCCTGTTACTGATCTCTGTTTCAAGCGGAGCGCTTAAGCGCACCGGCAGGAGCTGGGCAGTGATTAATTGTCCCGGAGCTTTGATTCGAGGAAAGCGAAAACTCACTGCAGCAAATTTTAAGGAGTAGAAATCCTTCTCCAGTGTGAGACAGGTGATTATTCAGCTAAAACTGGACACTTCAGAGCCAGCTGGGAGGTCTCAGGAGAAACCTTTCCTGGTGCCCAGAGCAGGGAGGAGCTGCAAGTGAGGTCCTGGGTTTTGTGCCCAGCTCCCCCCGACCCGGTGCCACCCAGCGCACCCCGCTCGGTCACCCTGCCAGGGGACTGTTCCCTGGGCAGGGACCACCTGAGAGAACTCATAACGGTGACGGTGAGTCCGGGGGTACTGAGGAGCAGCCAACGCCGGCGCTCGAAAACCTCCCCCGAGGTGACGGAGCTGTGGGAAGCGCTGGCTCCTGCAACTGGGATCCAGGGAAAGGCAAGCCAGTGCTGCAAGGCCAATTACACGCTTTTCCCCGGGAGACTCTGTTAATACCCAGGAAAAATTGAATCTGTTCAGGGCCCGGAAGCTCAAGTTCACCTCTGATGCCATCACCACCAGCATTTTCTGTGATGGAGATGGCAGATTAGAGGATCTCCTCTGGTGACGGTCACTGGCCACCTCCGCTCCCCAGCCCGTCCTTGCCAGCAACCAGGGTGACAATCCAGGGTCACCCCCAGCACCAGCCACATGTGGGGCACGAGGCGAGGGGGACACAATGTCCCAGCTCTGGGGGATGGAATGGAGGCCTTTCTCCTCCTCTGCTGAGAATGAAGTCAGCTCCAGTGTGGCCGAGACACTTCAGCTGGGGAACGAGCAGGTCGTTATACCTAGCAGTTGATTTTCATAGCTTTTTTTATATGGTGCATTAGGAGAGTAACAAACCCTATTACAGTTTAATAAACCCTATTTCAGACTGAGCAGCCTTGTTTCGGGGCTGGCTCATGTTCAAACAAGTGGCACAGCCAGCTCAGCTCCTTGCTCAAGGCAGCAGGAAGGCACCTGAAAGCAAAGAGAGACCCATAAACAGAGCAAAAAGCTCTTGCGAAGCAGAACTGCCAGGGTTTGGGTTTTCTGGAGCCATCCTCTTCTCCCTGGGCAGGAGTTCGACCTGACAGCCGGGCCTGGGGCTGTCCCAGTGGGGAGCTCGGGGCCATGGGGATGGGCTCCGGCCCCGAGGATGCTCCCGGGGCCCGGCAGGTCCCAGCCAGACCGTGTGGTGCCAGCGGTGGGATGGGCTGCTCCTCTTGGAGCCAGGGAGCTCCCGTGACACCAGGGGAGCTCCATCTCCGTGCCCACACCTGCACTGGGGTACAGTAGCTGCGGGGGCAGCCTGGTCACCTGGCTCCCTCCTGCTCACCGTGACCTTCTGTGTCGCTTTTATTCCTGGCAAAACGAATTTACTCTCCATGTAATTATAGAAAGAAAACAGTTTTGACCTCAGCTTCGTACTTTTCTGCTTAATGTGTATAATTGCTTTGCCAGCTATTTATTACTGTCAACATTTCCAGTCAGGGGCAGTGGGGAGCAGCAGAGGGGCGCATGGGGGACGCAGAGGTTGGAGGTGTGCAATAATAAAAAGCTGTTTACAATTGCATATTAATAATAGATACAGGCCCGGACTGAAAAAACAGCCCAGTGCCCTCGGGCAGCAAAGGCTGGCCAGTGGGGCAGGGCAGATAAAGGCGGGTGGTCACAGGGCACAGCGGGGCTGCTGGTGCCCACAGCAGTGTTCCTGCAAGCCCTGGCCCTGGAGAAGCGATTGCCCTTGGCTCTGCCGACACATCAGCCCGCAGAAGGGGGGCCATGTCCTGGCTGGTGCAAAGGGATCATCAGTGAGAGGTCATCCCACCCGTGCCCCAGGCAGCCAGGAGCTCTGCAGTGCCAGGGGTCCAAGGTGGGGCTGCAGCCCCCGTCTGCCTGCCTGAGCTCCTCGCCGTACAGAGGGGCTGAGAGACCGGCATGTCCAAGACTAATGAGTTATCGATTGGCAGATAATAGGAGTAGCTTTATTTCTAATGACTGGATTGCTTATTGATCACAGTGACACGCAGGGGTGGGAGGACCGATCATACACAGCTCGTTATTGCCCATGTGCCCGAGTATAATTAACACCATTCTGGGCATCGCCAGCGCTCGCGGCTGCGGAGGCGTGTGGTGGGAGAGGAGCCTGTGCCCGGGGTGGGGGCTTGGGAACTGCCTGCGTGGGCTGTGCCAATCCCAGCTGGAAACAAGCCCAGGAACTGAAGGAAAAGCTCTGGCATCTGCAGGGCCACACGCTGCTGGTGCCCAAACAGCTCTGACGGATCAGACACGGGCTGTGCAGGACACATCTATGGCAATGCTGATCAGCACCCAGTTCCAGTTCATTCACAAAAAATACAGTTCAGTTGCTCATGTTCACTGCAGAGTAAACCACGCACCCGGTGTTTAATAATTCAAGAGCTGAGAAAAATAATTATAAATATTTAAAGCCTCTGGAGCTGTGATGCTTTCGGAACAGTGGTAGCACTGCACCCCTTTGCTTTGCCATCACTTCCTTCCTCTTCACCAACCCACTCTCCAAACACGGCTTTTATCTCTCAGCAACAGGAGGCATCACCGGCCCGGCACACCTGGAGAGCGTTTCTCTCCTGCAATAAGAAACTGAATTGCAGCTGAAATGGTTTGAGACCTGAAGGCTTCAGCAAGGGTAATGGGGTTTCATTCTGCAGGGATGCAGCTGGACGTAAATGGTGCCTTTCCTGTGTCGTAGCTCTCAGGGCCAGGACTAAGACTTCTGGGCTCTACTGTTCCCTTTCACGTGGGTCTGGTGCACTATGTGCTTCACCAGATCTGCCCAGTCTGTGGCATGTGGGAATTCCCAGGCACTTGTGAAGATCCTCCGGCCACCCTCCATCCATCCCTGCCTCCCCCAGTGTCCCTCCATCCATCCCTGCCTCTGGCCTCCCTCCCTCCCTCCCTGTCTCCACAGGGTTCACCCACCAGCCCGTGTGTCCCCCCCAGCCACCCTACACCACAGCACAGTCTTTTGTTGTCACTGTCTTAACAGTGACATGCAGTGGCAGCAGCATGCAATGGTGGTTTAGGAGAACAATATCATGGCAAACAGGAACAGGGTGAGTTATTGTCAAGAAGACACCAAGGAGACAAGAATATTCAGTTGTTTCACATTGTAAAAACAGACAAAAAGGCCATTACCCTGTGACAGACACGGAGCTGCTCCCGCGCTGCCCCTTCCCGCGGGGCCCAGGGGAATGAAGAGGTGGAAAACCCCTCTGCTGCGGGTGAAGTCCCACCTGTGGGCACGGGCCTGCGTTTCCGTGTCTCAAAAGAGAAAGCCAGAGGCAGTGGAACAAGCAGCGCTGCTCGGGATCTCGAGATGAGGTGACCTTCATCACTTTAACTCCTTCAGTCATCTTGACAGGCAGGATTGATTGGGTTTCAGGGTGAAGCAGGAACTCCCGGGCTGACATTTCCGAGGGACGCGCAGCTGAACGAGCGCTGGCGGCTGCGAGGAGCCGTCCTGGCTTCGTGGTGATGCCCGGACCCGGCTCCACAGGCTCCCCCACCAGCACAGGGTCTGCTCGGGCAGCGCCAGGGCACCGGGAGGAGCGTGGGCAGAAGGATTAATTCTCTTCTTCAGTGTGGGCTGTGTGAGGATAAATGGGGACAAACCTGCTACTTGGTGACAATTCCCACCGCCTCTACTCCGAACGTGTCTCACGTCCTCACTTTGTGGATGAATGTGGTCACATCACTGCAAATCTTGAAATGTCAGTGATTTCTGAAATCTTTGCCATCCCCTGGTGAAAGAGAAGCCTGAGCCATTGACCTGAAAGTGCACGGGAGATGACCCGAGGTGTGTTTGGACACAGAGGAAATTAATTGGCTTTAAGATGAGAAAATAAGTCCACTAAAAGAGTACGGCACAAAGCGAAATCGTGGGGCACAAAACCTTCACTCAGGCAACAACAAATCACTGTTCAGTAAGAAGTTTCTTTCTCTCATCAGATCTGATTGCGTAATCCAATTAAAAGCAGTGTATTTTCTCCTTTCTGATCAGCACTAGCCAGCCAGCATGCAAATGCCACCAGCCCCACACTTCATCATTTCCCAGTCTAATTACTGGTGAAGAAGGCTGGGGATGAGCAACAAAATTGAGTGTGTTATTGACTGCTGCCCTCTCCGCCTGCTCCACACACAGGACACAGATTAGTCATTAATCCTCTGGGCAGTGGAGGTCTCCTTCAGCTTGTCACCAAATCAAATACTGTTCATATAACTTATTTAACTTGGCATTTGGTTACAGCAGCAGTGGAGCAGTAACCAGCTAACGAAGCCATTTGGTTTTGCTTGCAAACAGCTGGTTTTGGTGCAACAAGCGTTCCCATGGACCAATGAGTTGGGGAGCCAAGAGCAGGGGGGAACAGGACTCAGGAGGGTGGCAAAGGGGGAAAATACCCCCAGGTCATGGCATCTCAGGTCACTGCTGACCGGTGTGTCCAGGGGCACCTCTGCAGCCCCCCAGCATGGGTCCAGGCTCACCCCCTGCTCCCAGCCCTCACCCCAGCCCTGGCCAGGAGTGATGCTCGACCTCGGTGCCTGCATCCCTGCGCAGGAAGGAGCTCTCTGCCCCCACATCCCTCCCGCTGCTCCTCCTGGGGCTGAGCGTGGATTAGCAGGGATCTTCCCTCTTGCTTGGGAGGATTAAATGTGTTATCCCCCTGCAGTCATTATGGATTCAGCTTATACTTTTCATTGTAAAAAAGCAGCTTTCATTTTCGAAACGTCTCTTTTCCAGCCCCTCAGAGAAGGGCTCAGAACGTGCCCCAGGGGAAGCCAGAACTTCTGGAAACCACCCACTCTCTGCTTGAACAGCAGCAAGGTTTTGGGTCAGGATGGGTCAGAATCCTGCCAGGATCCTGCACCTTCTGCACAGCACCTCCCCGCTGCCGGTCCGTGCCCCCCAGCCCCACGCGTGGCTCGCAGGGACCAGCTGGGCTGAGGAGCAGCCGCAGCATCGTGTTCCCCCCCACGACCACAAAAAGGAGCCTTTCCCTCCTTTGCGAAGCCTGTGGAGGAGGAGGCAGGTTGTGGAAGGCAGCCCCAGGGTAGTGGGACTCTCTGCCTGCACAAACTCTTTGTGTGGGGACCCTGACGGGGTACCTGGACACCTACTGAAGGCATTGATTTTGCTCTCCAGGCTGGGAGCTGAGCATTAACTGCTGGAAAGCATCTCTAAATAGAGGGAGAGCGATTTTCCCTGCGGCTCCTGCTCGGCGGCTGCGTGGCCCAGCGGGCAGCGTGTGGGACATCCCTGCCTGCGCCGGGCGTCAGGGCACGGGCAGCACCCTCACGGGGAGGGCAGGGGGGGAGGCGGTGGGGGAGCTTGGCAGGAGCATTCCTGACTGCACAATTAGCGATGAACAACTCCCTAATGATTGTTATAAAGTTTTAAACCAGCTAATGGGTCCTGGGAAGGAGAAGTTCATTGAAAGTACAAAGCATAAAAGAGCAAACACAAGCTGTGACATTTTAAATGAGAAGGCAGGAACCAGTCTCTCTGCAAGTGATTATGGAATTATAGCGCTGCCGCAGTTATCCGTTAGCTGGGGATGTGCCGGGAATGCAAAGCTGGGGCAGCACATATGGGGGGGCACAGAGCCGACAAGGCGGGCTGCCCACGGGGCAGGACCCTGCCGGGACCCATGGGGGTGCCCTGAGTGATGCTGGGGGGGCAAGGGGGTGGCTGCCTTCATGCCCATCAATATGCCCTCTTTTCCTGGCCAGCACGAGGGACCCAGCCACTGCCCGAGCTGTCGGTGCCCTGCGGTTCTCCGTGCCCCTGCGGTTCTCATCACATCCGTCCCCTCGCCTTCCTGGCGAGCGCAGCCAGGAAGCTGCTGGAGAGGATGGTGATGAGGGGACACTGTCCCCATGGGGGGAGCAGCACTGGGCTGCCTGCCCTGCTCCCCAGCACGGACACAGGAGCTCCCTCCTCAGCCCAGTGCAGGAGCTGGTGACACTTTGGCCCATAAATGTTCTCCAGAGTCTGCAATTCCTGCCGCCCCCATCACAAGCCACCACCTCGTGTGCTGCCAAATCATGTCGTGCCGTGTCCTGTCAGAACGAGCAGCTTCTTGACCTTTCTTTCCCCCCCCAGCCTGCAGGCGTGTGTGTTGCCTGCAGACAGACACCAGGTGCTCCCGCTCCTGCGAGGCTGCAGCCCTGAGCCGGGGAGAAAACGCGGCAAAATCTGGGGGTCCGTCAGCCAGGGGGCTGGGGGGTGCAGGCTGGAGAGGGACCCCACCTCTGCTTGCTGGAGGGGGCACAAGGAGGGAGAAGAGAAACGCTCAGTGGTACCTGCAGAAGCCTCCCAGACCCTGCCCTGTCCTGTGCCCACGGCAGCCGGGGGGGACAGAGTGCCCACCAGCCCCCCCCATGGGGCCAGGGACGCTCCCTGGGGCAGGGGAGAAACAGAGATAACCCAGCGAGTGCTGGACCTGCTGCCAGGTTGAGGCGGGGGAGAAGGTTTAAATGTTTTCATTAGATTAATGTGCTGTGGCATTTTAAATTAGGAAATATTAATGTGGAAATAATGGGGATGTGCACGGGTTATTTTTCATTCCCCGCAGCAGCCCATAAGACAAGAGAGGGCTGGGGGAGAGCTGCTGTCAGAGGGGTTTCCACAGCCCTGGGTGAGTCCTCCCTGGGGGCATTGGGGTGGGCTGTGCAGAGGGGGAGGCTGACACTGGCACCAGAGAGGCTCAGGAGATTTGGGGGTCAGTGCCTAAACTGAGATCTGAGTCCTCCCGACAGCCCCTTCTTCCCCCCAGAGCCTCCCCCCGGAGCCTCCCCTGCCCTCGGGGTCTCTGGCTGCCACGGGACCCCACGCTGCCCATCGGCCCCCCAAAACCCTGCCCACCCGCATCAGCACTGCCAAAGTTTACACCTCCTTCTTTAATTTATGACTTTCATTCCACTTTCTGCTGACTCTCTGATGGCACCATTCCAATTTAATTAAGTAAATAAATAAAGTGATTAATTTAGATGCCATGGACTCTTCTGCATGAGCCCTGATAGCGTTCCTGGCTGCAGGCTGGGCAGGAGACACCCCGGTCCAGCCTGTCCTGGGGTCTCCCCCCGGTGTCAGACTGTGTCTCCCGTGGGCTCAGCACAGTGCCGGACCCACGGAGACCCACGGGCTCCCATGGCATGGCCAGGGCTGTGGGTAACGGGGACGGGGCTCGGGACATCCCTCGTGCGAGTGACCACCGAGCATCCCAGGGCCCAAGAACAGGCAGAGGCTGCACTGAGCACAGGAGAGAGAAACGCCAGTTTGTGGTTTTCTGGATAAAAAAAATAAAGACTAAGCAGCATTCCTCCACTTAGTTCTGATGCGGAGAATTTCTTTAATACAATTCAGAGGACACTGCGGAATAACTCCGTTAGTATCTAATTGCCTTTGCTATTGACCCAGCACTCCCCAGGAGTTCGGCACAGCGCGGGATTTTTCCCTTTATGTGTTATTTCCAAGTAGCCATGAAATCGCACAGGATTACAAACTTCCCCGCTTTGATGGAAACTCTTCCTGGACAGAGGGTTCCTGTGGGGAATAGTGACAAAACACTTCAGTGTGTCTGTGAATTAGGAAGAACATTCCTTACTCCAAAGGGTAAAGTCATTTATTGCTTCCCGTGGGGCAGAAGAGGATGGTCTTTGCGAGGAGCACACACAGGTGTGTGGCAAGAAATCAGTCTCAGGTGCAGGGAGGGAGATAGAGCAGGTATATGGAGATAAAGCTAATTAAATTGAGACTCATGGATACAAAGGAAGGTGCCTTATCTGGTGATGAGGGTAGAGGGGAGGGACCGAGGACACCTGGCTTCTAATCTCAAGCCTCCCCTTAATGTGTTCTGTGGCCTGGGGCAAGTTGCTTAATTCCTTTTTTTTTCCATTTAGCCCTGCACTAAGATAAACCATCCGGCTGTTTACATGCTCTGCAGCATTTCTGAAGCTTGGAAATGTTTTGAGATCCCACATCATGGTACAGGCACTGGGCAGCCACCACCCCTGAGTGGGCATGTCCTGACAGCGATTTCACCCTGGGGAGGGATGGAGAGAGAAACGTCCTTTACAGCTGGGGACAGGCAGCATGGAGCCAACCCAAAGGATGCTCGGTGCAGGCACAGGGTCATCAGCAGGGTTTCGGGGGGAGATGAAATAATATTTATGATGTTAAACAAACCTGGGGCCCACAGCTACTGGTGAAGGTAGCAAAAAGAAGATCAATATGATGGCTAATGGATACAGAAGGGCAATTTAATTGGGTGCTGTGTTTGATAAATTATTTGTAAAGTTAAACACACAATGAAGGTATTGCAGGCTTGCCTGCTCGGGAGGTAAATGAGTCAGCCAGCACAAATTGAGCCCAGATGATTAATGGTTATAAGCACCATTGTTTGCTAAACTGACAAGTCACCAAGAGTAAAAACAAAGCTAGAAAATTTTTAATTGGGTTTTATGTGCGTCTCCCTGTTTGGAATCACTTTAGGAGCAGGTCTTTATTTGAGCGGTGGATCCAGCCAGGCTGTGATCACAGACATTGTCCCTGTGGCTCGTCACGCGGTGCCCAGATCGCCCGGGGAAGCTGCCTCTCTGGTGGCAGTGGAGGCAGGAGCAGCACCCCTCCGACCCACAGCATCCCTCCGACCCACAGCATCCCTCCGACCCACAGCACCCCTCCACTCCAGCACCTTTCCCCAGCCCAGCCCAAGAGAGGACCGGGACAATCACTGCCCCCGCAGAGCTCAGAATGAATGTATTACAGCAGATTAGGTGAACCTCTGCTGCAGGGAGCTTTATGCTCATACTGTTGGATTAGTGCATAACGAACAGCTATATGGATTTACATTTCAAATTAACTCTGGAAAAAGTATAGTAGTCTGTTGATTGCCTAAAATACGTAACAGTTCTTTGGTCTCACATTTAAGCCCATAAAAATGCTGCTGTTACTAAAAAATGGCTATTTTGGGAATTTGAGCCCCACATAAGCCAATTAAATTTAAATACTGACACCATTTCCTTACAACTTTTCCTATTATTTAAAAATTACTCCCATTCAGTTTTCCTGGCTGGCAGTGAGCAGAGGCTGAAGACAGGCTGGGGCTGGGCAGTGTGACAGTCGGCCTCGTGCTCCTGCACACGGGCACGTGGGGGATGAAAGGGAAGTTGATTTAGCAAGTCATTTTTAAAAAATGCAAAAGATCCTTTCTCAGCAAGGACCAGGCAGAAGACAAGAGGTGGTGGCTTTCTCCTCCCTGCTTTGCTTATGTCCTGAGCCGGGACAGCAGTCCCTGGACATGCTCCTTAGACTGTTATTTTAAGCCTTATTTATGTAAATCTGTGAAGAAAGCACATGTGATGTCAGTGGAGAACTCGGAGGCACAAGCAATGCAGCCACCGTGTGTTTCCTCCTCTGTTCCCAGCAGTGGCTGTGCCTCTGCTCCATAAATCCATCACCTGGAGTTGTCTCTCCATCACCTCTGGCTGCTCTTTCTTCTCCATCCTCCTCCCTTCTTCCCCTCCAGCCTATGGTCCTCGGATGCCTCAGCTGGGTGCTTCTCACACACGTCTGCACCTCACCACTTCCCCGGGTGCGGGATCCCGGCCGTCAGGTTCCCGATAAATCAAGTGGGGGAGAAAAGCAGTTTTCTGTGAGAGATTCTGCAGGAGGAGGGCAGCCACCAGCCCCCTGGGACCCAGTAATTGCAGCCAAAGAGTTTGGAACTAATGAAAGAAGTGAGGAGGCCTCACAATGACCAAGTCTCAATGGAGTGGTTTCTGGCACCCTTTCAAATTGATTTTAAATATGAACTCCCTTTAATCCTCCTCCCCGTCTCATTCCCTCCACCGCTGATTCCTCATCAAACAGTGTAAATTAATTTAAGCCTGCCGTTCTCTGCCCTGTTATCTTTTCCCCCCTCATTTATGAATTTTAAATCAACTTGTTAACAACCTACTTAGTTGTATAATTTTGCTATAATAATCCCTGCCCCTGGCCGATTGCATATTAATTCTGGAGATAACACACTCTGCAACCGACGCTGTGCCAAGCTCTCGCTGGGCTCTCGCTGCCGGCGGTGACCACAGCGCCGGGAAAATGCCTTTGCACAGACCAGTAGCCCGGTGGCCACGGGGACTTGGGTTACTGGTGCTTTGCCTCCTGCCCACTTCTCTCCAGCCCAGACCCTTCCCCACCAGGCTGCGGGCTGGCGCGGAGGGGCCATGGTTTGGTGCTGTGCGGGGACACCGGGGCACGGGGTGTCTCCATTGCGGGCAGGAGGCCGTGCCCTCCCTGCCTGCACCCCCTTTGTTCATCCTCACAGCCCCCAGGCTCTGGAGCAAGCTGCGATGCAGACAGGTTTACAAGATGGAAACTGAAGATACAATCTATAAATCATTTCCTAAGGGTTATGATAATGGCTTATTGATTAATAGGAGAGGGTAGAGAAAACATGGGAAGCACTGGAGGTCATAAATCCTGTAAATGAGGTAACCCTGCGCGTGCCAAGCGATGTGAGCTCCACGCTCAGGTCCTCGCGTGGCAGCGACTGCGTTCCCTGCCTTGGAGAAGTTTTAATTCTCCCTGGCATCAGGGCCATCCCTGTCCTGCTGCACTGGGCGCTCTCCCCGGGCTCCTGGGCTGCAGGAACAGTGATGAGTCCCCTGGGTTTTCCTCTTGGCTCCGCAGGTGAAGATCAGTTCAATGAGATGCTCAGAGGAGCCCTAGCTCTCAGCTCCTCTGCTTTCCATCCCAGGGAGGTTTAATTCCCCTCCCACACTTTGCTTTCATTCCTCCTTTCTTGTCCCTCTGAAGTCATTGAAAGCAGCACTTCTTTATTTGACCATGCTGTACATTAATCCTCTTGTTCTACTTCCATGGAGACATGCTGAGAGTGCTGGTACTTATTTCTCCTGCTTTTTGTTGTTTTTTTTATAAATTTCATGGCTAAAGAAAAGCTGTCCATTACCTCTAACGACAACAAATTAGCCAGAGGACTGCAGTGAGCAGTGTGCTCCAGCGGGGAAGTGTTTTACCTTAGCTATAGAACATACCTGCTCCTTCCTGAGAGCCGGTGGCTCGTGTCTGTGCCAGCAGGTGACCAGGGACCGCCAGCGTCGCTGGCCCCAGCCCTCCTGCCGCTCGCCCCCCGCCCGGGAGCTGCTGCTGAGCGCCGGGCACCGGTGGGTCCCGGCTCCGGGGCAGCCGAGGCGGCGGGAGCAGCAGCCCGGTCCCGGCCGCACGGTGCCCTCTGGCGACTCCGCGGGGAAGGGCCGCGGGAACGGGGCTGGGGTGGCCCCTTCTGCCGGGGACTGGCCCTGCCCGGACCCCCCCGCGTCCCCCGGGAAAAGCAGGGGCTGAGAGAGGAGTTAGAGGAAAGTGGGGGTGAAGGGACCGGGGGGGACGGACCCTCTCTGCTCCCCGGCTCCGGCCGGCACCCACCCGAGCACCCAACGCGGCCACAGGGACCCGCTCCTCGCCCCCCCGAGCTGAGACCAGGCTGGATGGGGCTTTGGGCAGCCTGATCTGCTGGGAGATGTCCCTGCCCAGGGCGGGGGGGTTGGAACTCGGTGATCTTTAAGGTTCTTCCAAGCCGAACCATTCTGTGACTCTATGAGCTGTGTCACAGGGAGAAAAGGAGAGAGAAGCCGTTTGCATGGCCGTGTCCTCACGGAGCAGGGACCCCCCCAGCCCATCCTGCCGGAGCACAAAGTGAGGTGGCATCAACTCCTGGGTGAAGCAGTGCCGGGCACAGGAAAGCACCAGGGGCTGCAGCCTCCCACGGCAACTCTCGGTGCCCTGTCCAGGAGATTATAATGTGCATTCAGAAATCATTATAAATAATTAGTAAGCTGGTATTCCAGGGTGATATCCCATAATTAAACATGATGATTTCATAGTGTTTGGCTGAGCGAGAACCAGACATTTCAAGATAATGGCTTGCTTTGCCTTTTATTTGGCATGTATTAGATCCCCATACGGTCTCAAAAGCAGTTATTAGCACAAGTGTATTTTATAATTAGGTTTGTCCTGACTTGTATGCTATTCATTACATGCTTGAAGTCAAAGCTGACAAGGCCTTGTTTTTAGGACAGGACAAAACTGTAGCTTCACCTAATGGGAGAACTTAACCAGTTTTGACACATCACGGCGCAGGGAGGGCTGCCCACTGGGACCCCCTCTCCCCACGAGGCACCACTGCTCCCCCCGCCTGGGCTGGGACCAGCTCTGGGCTGAGCAAATCCCCCCATTTTACTGGTCCTTCCCTTTGTGCAGGAAGAAACTCAAATGAGAAACTCCTAATTTGTTTTATAGACATTTGTGAGCGTTCCCTGAGCTCCCGCGTGGGACCTGGCCCACACGGGCCCCTCGGAGCCGCTGGAGCTGTGGGTTTGGTGGGGATGCACTCTGACGGGGCTGATGCACTACAAATGTGTCTGCAGACCCCGGATGGGCTCGGCGCTGGGGCTGCCTCTGTGCCTTTGCTGCGGGCTGGGACCATGGCCAGGTGTGGCTTTTCCCCCTTTGGCTTCGCAGAGGGACAGCAGCGGTTTGGGACGGTGCCCAGCGCTGGGACAGGGTTTGTGCTGGGACGTGGTGCCCCGACGGGCTCCTCAGCCATTTCCTGACCTGCTGTCATATCGGGAATCGTTCTGGGTGAGATCAACTCTTTTATTTTAAAATGTTTCTAATGTATTAGTCCCTCACTGGCTCTCTGCTCCCACCCTGGCCCAGCCCAAGCCCCATCACCAGCTGTGATACCCTGCACAGCCCCTCAGGGGAGTCCCCCTGGGAGCCCAGCGCTGCTCTCGGCTCTGCCCAGGCCACGGTCCCCGGCAAACAGCCCCCGAGCCTGCTGGTGGCCCCCTGGGCTGCTCTGACCACCACGGGCACCAGTGCCAAACTGCACGTAGGTGCTGGGCAGAGCCCTGTCCCCATGGCTGGGGACGGCTGGGGATGCTCCTCAGCACCCGCTGACAGCGCAGGACCCAGCTCTCCACCGGCAGCCTCCCCTCCTGCCCCGGTGAGCTGGGTGGATCACGGGATTAACCTCCAGGATGTTTCTGGGAAGGGGATAATCACCAGCCCGTTTGCTGCAGTCTCAGTTGAAAGCCGGGCAAATCTGCTCCCTCCATGCAGATAAAAGCAATGAAGATCTCAGGGATGTGACACTCCGCAGTGTGGGACTTGACTCTTCATTACGGAGTCATCCCGCTGCAGAATTGATTCCATTTTCACACGGTTTATTGCAGTTCAAAGCCCCGTGAGCTTTACCCTCCCGTTGTCTGCGGGGCTGCGGGCGCTCCCGAGACAGACATCGGAGGGAGGGGAGCGATGGGGGG